>JADRCH010000118.1:1836496-1857425 GCA_019843965.1 Rhynchomys soricoides | reverse complement strand
TCTGCAGCCCCAGGGAGGTAGCAACAGTGGCAACTGGCCTGACCCCCGATACTTCTGGAGACTGAACCACCAACTAAAGAATACACATGGAAGGACCCATGGTGCTGGCCACAAATGCGGCAGAGGAGGGTCTTGTTATCTGTCAGGGGGAAGAGAGGCCCTTGGGCCTGAGGGTGTTAGATCCCCCAGTATAGCAGAATGACAAGGAGGAAAAACGAGAGTGGGTAGGTGGGTGGGAGGGTGGGTTGGAGAATATCCCCATAGTGGCAGGGGGAGGGCGGAGGGAATGGGGAGGTTCCAAAGGGGAGATCTGAAAAGGGGAAACATTTGAAATGTAAACAAAATATGAAAATAAAAAAAAAATTTTAAGATGGCTCTAATTTTAGCAAATTGAGTTTCTGCTTAAACAAAAAGGAAAGGATCGCAACCTTCCTCTAGTGCAACCATAGTCAGTGTATTCCTTGTCTTTCAACAGGAAACGTGACAGAATATGAGAACCAGCAATACCTTTACTGAGGAAATAAGCAGTACAGTCTCCTTAGCACTCTCAAACATCCTGGCATTAGCTGCAGTGGCTCTGATGGAAACCCCTCCCTCCCACACACTGTCAGATTTCCCTCAACTTGGTTGACAGTTTACAGAACCCAGAGGTTGAATTGTGAAGCAAATTTTCCACTTGAGACACATCTTTTTATGACTGTGTTTCCAGTCAATCAGACTGGGCATCTTGGGCTGGCTTGACTTCATTTGTTCTTTTGTATATTACACATATTAAAGTTAATAATATTGTCAGTGTCAGGGTTAACTTTTGTTCAATAAAAACATTTAACTGCACATTCTACCTACTTAGCTGAGTTTGAGACCCTTGATAGTAGATCATTAGTAGATCTACGTATCAAATTGCTCTTGCTCATATTTGATAATTCTATAACTTTATTTTTTTCTCTGTACACGAGAAATTCTTCTACATTTGTTCATGCCCTCTCCACTCTCCTGCCTTACTTATAGACTTATTTAGGTAAAAATAACCTCCCATTTTGATGAGAATTATGGATGATATTTTGGTGCATGTCTAATCAAGTTATTGAAAGGCTTTTATGCAATGTCTCTGGCTCATGTTGTTTAATCACATTTATGTGCTAAAGTTCTAAGGGAATCCCTCAGGAATTCAGCCTCATCAGATGAACTTTTAGAAAATGAGACCATCACATTGTGCCATAATTGCCCCTCCCCCACCCCCTGTTCTAGTTAACAAGCCCTTATGGAACTGGAAGCCATCTTTAAAGTCAGTGTGTGCTCTGAACACCTATCTGTGGACAGCAGGAACAGGACTCTCCCCCGCCCCCAAGAGTGTAGGCATGTTTTGGTTTCATGACCACACTGGGTTTGGTTTCAAATGAAGTTCTAAGTTGCAGTGAAGTTCCAGCCTCATTCTGTTTGTGTGGAGGTGCATTTTCTTAACACTGCTGGTTGAAAGGCTGCCATTACCCCTGAATGATCTGAGACCCTTCATTTGGCCACATGTGCAAGGGTTTTATGTGTCTTTTTTATTCTCTTCCAGTGATCTTGATGTAAGCTTCAGGGCATTGCCAAAGTTCGATCACTGTAACTTTGATCTGTTTTAAATGCAGAAAAAAATGAGACAATCAACTGTTCTTTTTCAAGATCATCTGGCCTGTTTGTTGTTCCATGCATTTTCATGTGAACTTTGGGATGTGTTTTGTTTGGTTGGTTTTGTTTTTGCTTCGTTTGTTTTGTTTTGTTTAATTCTTAAAACCAATACAATTGTCACACATTTCAGAAAGGACCACACTGGACCTATATGTTAGTATCTTTCTCATTGCCATTACAAGCTATCAGACTGAAGCAGATTAAGGGAGGGGAGTTAAACTATGGTTCACAGCCTAAGTGGACATCCTCCATCAGGGTAGGAAAAGGGATGGCATCTGGGGCCGGGCCCATGGAGGAAGAAATTGGGGAAGAACTCATTATACCTCAGGGATCATTTCTATAGTCCATTAAGAAGCAGAGAATCAGAACATTATAGTAGTTTATAGTCTTCAAGTCCCACTGCTGGAGCATAGTGTCCATCAGGGTTCTCGACCTCTCAAAACAGCACCACCAACAGTAGGCAAAGCATTAAAACACATGAACCTGCCTGGGGGCATCCCATATGCAAACTTTATCATTCCATCCAGGCAGCAATCACCTCATGGTTATTTCATAATTCACTATGATTTTGTCCAACTTTGAAATCTCCAAAATCTTACTACTCCCATCATTGGTCAAGAATAGAAAGTATCTTCCAACCAGCAAGGCAAAGTCTTGGCTCTGAGGCCTTTGTAAAATGACAAATAAATTACTTACTTCAAATATAAAATGGCATAGAATAGATATTCCCATCCCAAGAGGGAGAGATTGGAGGGAAGTAACGAAATACTGGACAAGACCGAAACTCAACAAGGCCCGCACCAAACCCAACAGCTGCATATCCAGCATCTGGTTACATAATGTGTTTCAACAGTCCTGCCTCTGCATCCCTGCCGTAGACAGCACATGTGGCCTCTCTCAGACCACAGCTATTTCTCAGTAGACATCTGAGTTTCTGGCATCTCCAACACCCTGCGATCTCCTCTGAATGCTAGGCTCTGACCTCAAAGCTTCTCACTCTGACTTCTCTGCAGGGCTAGGTCTGCTACATGTTGCCTGGTTTCATCAGCTCTTCTCTGAACCTTGGTGCAAGCCTCAATGGCAATATAATTCTACATGTCTTCAAGAATCAGCATGTAGACAATAACACACTCTGCTCTGCAGCTCAAGATGCAGCCTGTACTCCATGTCCTTCAGCTGCAGTGTCCTCTGAGTACATGGCTAAACCTGGGGAAAGCACTTCCCTGGGTGACCTTGTTGGAGGACAGTTCCACTGTGTAGCATTCTCTGCCTAGGCTATCTTTTGTTCTAGCACTCTCTTTTTAAATAAAAATATTTTCAGATTACTTTGCGTTGTTAAGCCTGGAACTTAAATGTGTAGACTTTTGCCAACAAGACACTGCTCCTGTTATCTCTGTACAAGGTGTGTGACTTTGCCATGATGCTCTTCATCTCTAACAGCTGCAGCCATGTTGTCTCTCCCACCTGCTTCATCTGCAACTGCAAACAAGTGCCTATTCCTTTATCCAACAAACTGCAGATTTTTCACAAATTTCCACCCTGTTTGATGAGAATTCTCACCACGAAGAGAATAAACAGTAGCCACGTCACAGTCTGCTGTGCTATATTGAACTTTGCTCAACTAAGAGAACCAGTGCCTCGCCTTTTAATTTAGTCTTACTCAAAATATGAATACATGGTAGAACACTGTTACGTTATGAATGCCATCTACCTCAGTTCTCAGAGAGTTCATGATCCCCTCTAGAAGCTGGTGAGTCTGGCCTTTATAGCTATTTCTATTGACACTCTGGTCTTCAGCCTTTCTGCCACAGTGGCCTATGAATCTTTGCCTATAGCATTCTAAGTCTTCCCTAGATCATGGCCCCAAAGTCTTCCACACTTCTCTTACAAAGCAGTTGCAAAGGCCTAAAGACCACATCGTCAAGGTACCACAGTGGTGACCCTCTCTGACACCAATTCTACACCAAGATATCACAGTGGTGACCCTCTCTGAACCAATTCTATGTCAGGATACCACAGTGGTGACCCTCTTCTCATACTAACTATATGCATTCGTTACTTAGCTCATTACTCCAACAGAATACCTGGTGGAAATAAATTGAGCAGTTTATTCTGATTCATAACTGATATACAATGGGGAACCCATATTATCTCTGGCTGTGTTCATAGTAACAAGAGTTTGTGGTAACCTTCTTATATCTTGGTGGATTTTGATCTTGATAACCAGACTAGAACAACAAGTTTATAAACCTCAACAATCTGACACCTCCCAAAACTGTATTCTTAGCTGAGGACTAAGTATTCCAGCAATTGACCTGCAGGGATATGGTGGTGATGGCCCCATAGGCTTGAGCATATGAATGTATTGTCCCTAATTAGTGGTGTTGTTGGGGAGGAGCAGGGGTTAGATGTGGCCTTGCAGAAGGAAGTACATCCGGTGACAGACCTTGAGAGTTTATAGCCTCTCCCTACTTCCAGTTTCTCTCTTTTCTTCATGCTTGTGGAGAAAGATGTGATCTTTTAGCTTCATGCTCCAGCTGCTGTCCAAGCTATTGCCATATCTGCCCTACTAAATGGATTCTCCTCCTACAATGTCCCCCTCACCGTGAGGACTCTCCCTCTACAACTGTCAGTCAAAATGAACTCCGTCCATCAGTCACTTTTGGTCACCGTGTTTTCCCACAGCAACTAACACAAGGGGACGGTTTACATCCAAACCCCAACCCCCTGCCCGATGGCTGTGTACTATTGCCATTTTAACATCGAGTCTTCAAACCTCCAATGTGCCTTTGAGGCTGGGAACAAATGTTATCTTGCTAACGAAAATTCCTACTAATTGGATAAATGGCACACTAAACCGTTTATCTAGGTGGCCATGATATAAATTTCTAAAAAATCAAAGCAGGGCTTTGAATGATTTTTGTACATTTTAAAACTTTTCATTGATTCTTTATGAATTTCACATCATGTACCCCAATCCCACCCATCTCCCCATTGGTCCATATAGACACTCCGCCCTTGCAATCCCTCCACCAAAGAAAACAAATAATAACAATAATAAAACATAAAAAATATCTTGCCGAGGAAGCTGCAGTGTGTCGTGGTTTGTTACACAGTGAGCGCTTTTGCCAAAACAGCTTTACTTGCAAATGTTCACTGAGTCATTGGTTTGGTTCGAGGCCCCTGGCTTCTGCTGCACCATCAGTACTGGACCCTCACCAGGACTCCTCTCAGAGATCCTGTTGCTGCTCATATCATGGAGATCCTGCAGCCTTGGTTTGGCAGGACTGGCCCCTTCACACACTTCAGCAGTTCGTAGATGGGATGGGACCACTCAAAGCCCTGAATCTAGGCCAGGTGATAGCTGTGTTGGTCAGACCCCGGTTCCCCAGCACTGCCCAGGAGAGGGCTAGGGCCAGTTCTCTACACTGCCAAAAAATAAAAACAAAAACAAAAAGCACACCTGAAACCCTTAGCCCAAAATTTCCTTGCTTTTTTATTTAAACACTTATTTTTCTCCTCAGCATTTGTGCTTTCTAACCTAATATTGTCCTAAAAATTTTTGATTTGTTTAAAATTTCTTTTAAGGTCCAAAAATCATATTTAATCTACTCCCACAGGTTCAACAAAATACACTGATAACCATTATTTAATCCTTAATTAACAGCCAGCTATCCCAGATCCATAATTAACACATTCCCTCAGCCATCCAAAGCAGATGAATCCTCAGCTCTTCCCTCTGTTTTCCTTAATACACCACAGGGCACTCCCCACTTAAAGGATGTCCTCCAGGACTAAATTCCTCGAACACCCTTGTCTTTTTTTAATAGGACCATAACAACAGATCATGATGAGTTCCCAAGCAAACTATGACAGACTTAACACACACTACCCACCCTGTGCGGACACTTCCCTGCCTGGGTTCTGCTCCTCTGTTATGATTACTCCACAGGTTTAGCTATAAACACACACACACACACACACACACACACACACACACAAAACAAACAAACAAACAAAAAAACAGCACTGTACCACAGACCCAAAGATTTCTGAGATAAACACGATGACACGCTGAGACCCACAGGTGACTGACTGACTTGGGACCTTCCAGGGACAGGTGAACTCTCTTGCAAAAGCCAAATGGCTACCAAACTTGAGGAAATGTACATCATCATAATAAGGAGACCATGAGGTCTGTGTAGACTAATCAAATGTTGTTTGAAACCAATGTTAATATCCTCACAAATTGCAAAACCTACTGAACAATTTAATTGGTTCAATAATCCCTTGTCTCCCTACCCACCCCCACCCTTTGTTACCCCTCTGGCTTGTGTTGTATTTTAGTTTGATGTTTCCACCCCACCCAAAATTTTCACTACAAATAACACTAGACAGTCACTCCTATGACACCTCTCCTTTAATAAAAAGAAAAGGAGAAGCTATGGGTCACGTATGCCCAGAACAGAGTTCTCCATGCTAATGAGGTGCCTAGAGGCCCTGAGGGTTTAGCCAATAAGCTTCCCTTCACAGACATTCCTCCCTGCAAAAGATATTTAATCTCTGGTCCACCCTGAGAGGTACGGTATGCATCCATTTTCAAAAATGAACAACCAATAAACAGTTTGTACCCAAGAATTGTCCCTTTCATTGAGAACCACTGTGGGGAGCATGGCGCAAGCCTTCACCTACAGAGCTGCTGCCTAAATCTTCCGTTTCAAGGTTCATCTGTGCCCCCTGGACAACCACAGCTACCTTGACAGTTAGCTAAGCCACAGCTCCCAGCCCTGACTCCAGGCTAGATGCCACTGTCTGGGCCTCCAACGGTCCTGGACTTGTTGCGGGTCACAGACCCCAACACTTTGTTCCTGACTTTTCTATGATTTTCTAGCAGCGACTAGCTGACTGGAAGTTAGGGAACACCAGCTTTGGCTTTCTCATATCTCAGACCGCACTTTTTCTACCTTGGAGTGGTGTTGCAGTGGGTTCCCTGAGCCTGGCAGCAGCTTTGGGATAAGCACAGTCAAGCTATCTGTGTTTAGCCTCTCAAGCATCCATGCTCTGTGGCAGGGTGGAACGGGGACCCACCACTGTCCAGGTGAGGGGCAGGGCCCACTCTGTGCAGCCCTTAGACATCAACATGGCTCAGGGGGCAGCCAAGACCAGGGATGTTTGCATGGCCTTTGGTGGTAACATGGTCAACACAGACTCCTGCAGCTGCAGGGCCATGGACCCAGACATGGTCCTCAGAGGCAGCCTGGGCTGGGATATCAGCGTGGCCTCAGGAGGCAGTGCAGGCTACTCCCATCAAGCTGCTTCTCACCATTCTCACGTTTCCAGTTCCTCCTCTCTTCACAGAGCACAAACCGTTCCAGTTCTCTTTTTCTCCCATCTCTCCACCACTTGCTCATTTTAGTGGTGCCTGGAGGGGTGAGTGATTTGTCTATTCAATAATTTAAGCTTAAGCAGTGCCACTTACTACTTTGATGAAGAAATTTTTTAAAAAACTTTGCTTTTATATTAAGTTCATGTGTGTACTAATTTCTGTTCATACTTTTAATTTTATTTTTTAAGATTTTTTGTGTTTATTTTATGTGTGGGAGTCTTTTGCTTGCATGTATGCATGTGCAACACATTTAGGCACTGCCTGTGGAGACCAGAAGGTAGCACTATATACACTGGAACTATAGTTACTGATGGTTGTGAGATGCAATGTGGGTGCTGTGACTCAAACTCCTGGGTCCTCTGGAAGAGTAACAAGTTAAAGCATCTCTCCAGCCCCTGATTTAAATTTCATCTTATTGATTATTTGGTATAGTGTTGGAATTTTATTCTAATCTTATAACAGTACTGGGTAAATTATGTATAGATTTTTTTTTCCATGATGATTTAATTTTGCTCATGATTTTCCCCTGCGTTTCACAAATGTTTTATCAGCCTTTAGAAATTGCTATCAATTCTTTCATTTAAACAATAATCAAATGTGTGAAGCAATGTAAGGTCTCCATACTTTCACAACTCTGATTCTTCAACATCTAAGATTGCAGTATGCTTTTCCAGTCATTTAGAGACTTTTCTGTTATGTTTTATCAGATTCTTCATCCAAACATATTCATTACGTTTCACAACTAAATAAAGTGTGCGTTACTATTGCAAATGTTTTAAGAGTATTTTTTTTTTAACTTGGGGAAAAGCCATGAGTTTATCTTTAACTCATTTATGGTTTTTGAAGTAAAATAAGAAATAAGAAATGACAATACTAGATATTATGTTCTCTTCTGATTATGTAATTATATCTTGTTATCCATAGACTAAAGATTACAGGAGTACATTATGCTGGATAACATACTTCTGGCTTTTGAAGGAATGTCTTCAAAGTTTCACCATTAAATGTGGTAGAAACCAGGTGTAAACCATACTGCCACGTTTGAAAAGTATATACCCTAATGTATTGTGAATTTTGTTTTTGATGTTAGATGTCGAATCATATTAAATATAACTTCTATGTTATAGCCATGAGGGGTCTGCTTGAAGAACAGAAGGTAGTGAAAGCACTCAGGGTATGAAGATTTGCTGTCATAATTATGAGCTCATGTAGCTGTTGGAAGGCCAAACAAAGGGCAGGGAATTACAACCCAAGAGCCTGGGACTTAGTCATTGTTCCATTGTTGCGAAGAGACACCATGACCATGGCTACTCTTATAAAGGAAAGCATTTAATTTGGGCTTGCTTACAGTTTCAGAGGTTTAGTCCACTCTCATCATGGTGGGAATCATGGCAGCTTACTGGGAGACATGGAGCTGAGGAAGCAGCTGAAAGTTCTACATCTGAATCTGAAGGCAGCAGAAAGAGATGCTTTCAACAGTCCCAAACCTACCCCCAGTGGCACACTTCTTCCAACAAGGCCACACCTCCTAATCCCTTTCAAGTAGTGCCACTTCCTGATGACTAAGCATCAAACAGATGAGCCTATGGGGGCCATTCTTATTCAACCCACCACAGCCTGCAACACCAAAACACCACATCTCCTTGGCTACCCATGAACTCCTCTGGGAGTCTCAGTTTGCTCCCTTGTTGTCTGTGGTGGCTTTCCAGATGTCAACACTCCCTCATTCCTGGAAAGTCTTGGAAAGCTCATTAGCAGATCTTCTTAGGCTAGAAAGGCAGCTCTTGGGTTCTCCTCTGCCTGGAGCCCATAACAAGGAGCAGAGGCACTGCCAAAGGAACAATTATGCAACCCAAGTCGTTATTTCTGGAGATGACCATGATGACATCTGTTAAATTTCCTCAATCTATCAAGCTATTTTTTAAGTTACATTGTCTCGGAATATTTTGTAACATATTATCAATTTTAATTTGTAAATTGTATTTTTATTTAGCTTGGTATTTTGTATCCTATTTATGAAAGAGCTCAGTAGTTCCATTGTGCTGTGAGATCCTTGTTTGATTTTGCTTCAGACAATGCATCGACAAAGCTTCCATCGTTCTGCTGTACCCTTTTTAAAAAGATTATTTCTTTTGTCTTTAAGTTGATTTGTGTTCTTAAAGAATTCACATTTACCACATAAGAATTACATGTTTTCTTGATAGTCAGAAACAATTGATAAATATCTCTGTTCTGGATCCAATACATTTTACATACCCCCAACCACAGATACTTCTGTTGCTGAGTGCAAAAACATGTACATTTGTGAGCCAAAGGACCCAGTGTCTGAGTCAAGCTAATGATATGAAAATTCTAATGACTGGATTTATTAGAAGATTCAAAATAGAATTTTTCCTTTGCCTAGCATCAAGTTATTTAGTCAACCCAAAGGGCCATGGGATGGGACCGTGTCCATCATGGACGATAGAGGGTCAGCCTCAGCAACAGAACACAAAGAGGAAAGATGGCAGCTCAAATCTCAGGTGAGGGATTTGTATTGGAGCTATAAAAAATATTTTAGGAAAGAAAAAGATCATCAAAGTCCAAACTAAATCTATGTCCTTGGAGTTGAGAAAAAAAGAGAGAGGTTGATTTGAAGACTTGTGATACAGTTGTTACTAGGAACAAATGGTGTTTTATTTGCATGTGGATTGAAGAGAAAGGGCAGGACAGAAGAGTGGTTAGAGATATCTAAAGGCTAGGGATGCAACTCCCCAAGTAGAGCACTTGCCTTCAATGCACTATATTTTCGTTCCTAATACATCACAAAAATCTACCTATGTTGAACAACTGGATTAAGGATCGATTCCTGACATGCTCTATTGCTGTGAGGAGACCTGGCCAAGACAACTTATAAAAGAAAGCATTTAACTGACTGCTTGCTTACAGTTTCATAATGTTAGTCCATGATTGACCATCATGGCTGGGAGCTTAGTGACAGGCAGGCATGGTGAGAAATAGTAGAGAGCTCACATCTTATATGAGAAGTGGAGGCAGAGACAGCCTGAGCCTGGCATCGGCTTTTGAGATCCTCAAAGCCCACCCCCAATAAAACATCTTCTCTTATAAGGCCACACCCAAACCTTTCCAAACAGTTCCATTCAAACATCCAAATATATCAGCCCACGGGGCTATTCTCACCCAAACCACTACAGACACAAAGGAGAAAAATGAGACTTCTAGAGTACAGAAAAATAATTTTATGTTGGCAAAGACTGTGAGGTATCTGTCAGAAAACTTCAAAAACGCCAAGCAGATGGTTCAAAATCCCATGGATCTGGGAATCATCGGTGGACCATACTGAAAAGATCTGAATCAAGTTCACCAGGAAGAAGGAACAGGGGGAGGAGAGGTTAGGGCTACAACAGAAAAGCTGCCAGCGTTTAAGTGGTTGAGGGAGAAAGAGTTAGCAGAGGAGGCTGAGAAAAAGCAGCCTGATAATTAGAACCAGGAGAGTGTGGGATCCCAGAAGCCACATCAGGAGAAAGAGAAAGTGTTCCCAAGAAAACACAGCCCTAGAGTCACAAGACATAAGACTCGGTTCCACAGCTAGCAGTCATCCACAGAGCATTGTTGAAGGAGTCCATGGAACCTTCTGGAACACTGGGAGTTTGGGGAAGTTAGAAAAGGCTGGGAAAAAATGTATGTTTTAAACAGATATTAAATATATCCTTGATGCTTTTCAATTCATATAAGTTTTGTTTTATTATTGTTCGAGCCAAGTGTATGAATCCTGCATACCACTGACTGAATTCTGACACAGTGAATAAAGGTACATAGTCAATACACATTAGAGAGACAACGAACACTAACCTTAAAGGTCCTTAACTCACAATTATTATTATGAGAATTAATGTAATTAGTTAAATGGGGCTAAGCAGTAACCATTCTCATTTGTATCCCTAGATTCTGGTAGAGGGGTTAGAGTCTTACAAAAGCTCCTAAATGAACAAGGTGGTATATACCTGCAATCCTGGGTCTTAGGAACCTAAGGTAGAGGGCAAGGCATTCAAGGCACCACCTGCATCCTTGCATCAAAGTAAGTCAATGTAACCAAGAGACTTTCAGCAGCATTTGCCATAAAGATACCTCAGTCTTCACATGACTCTCCCCACCTCACTCGAACTGCTCGACATTCCAGAGGAGCTGAGTCTCCATCCACTGCATAACGGGAAGATCAGCAAGGAAAAATGCTACATTGTAACCCGGGTTAAACTAAGGATACAGTAGAGCACTTGACTGGCATGCATATGGTCCTGAGTTCAATCCCTAGCACTGTAGCAACAAACAAACCACCTGAGTTGAAACTATGTGCTGCTTTCTTTTGAGAGAAGCCTTGGAACTTGCCATTCTGGCAGCTGAACCTCAGCTGGTCTGCCATTTCTGAGCTGCTTAGGGTCGTCTCCACACAACCTTCCAGAGTCACCTGTCAGTTCTGTGATCCATGAGCACAATCCTCATCTGGCTGTTCTGGGATCCTTTACAGCTTTAATACAGCTTTTAACAAGCATAACTGTTTTTACTAATGTTGAGATCCGTAAGGGCTGGGATATATCATAAAAATCATACACTTCTCTGTAGAACCCCAGTGATTTACATATTCTTGTTACAAATACATTTCATTGGTACTAAAAAGCAGTTAAATGGAAACCCGATTACAAAGTAACAGTCACTGATTTCATATGATTCTGGCCGCCTGCTGCTCCCTCTTGTCTCCACTGTGTTTAATTTGATCTGATACCATTAAAATATTATCCTCAGGGGAACTCATGGGGAGTCAATGTTAAGATTAAAACCATACGTTAAAGATGTTCTTTGCCCACACTTTCTGTGTGTTCCTAACAAAAGCGAGGGTTAAATAGAATCCATTCTCTCCTTCTATGTTACACGCCTTTACTATACCAGGACAAAATGCATGCTGGGAACTCACCCACATGACTTCTAGGGACATATCTAGACATGCATTTTTGTTGCTTTTTGAGCAAAGAAAACCAACCCCTCTCCTCTTCCTCTCCCTCTCTCTCTTCTTTATAAGAGCTGAGTCCTCTGTTACACCAAAAGCCCACTTGTGAATTTGGGGGACTGTTGTTGAAAATGAACCAGACTAACGGAGTTATCTTCCTGCAGTGAGCTAACAGGAGAAAAAGATCAAGTAAAAACACCCTCACTCTAGGAAGAACAGACTTCTTACACCCCTCATTTAAATAGGAGGATAACAGCTCAACTAGAATGTTTATTATTTAAATCTTAATTTACATAGAGACCTCAGATGGAATTCATTATGGAAGCAAATATAAAAGCATGAAATCCAAGGACAATAAAGAGGGAAATTTTTATAATATCAACACTGAAGATTTTTAAATGTTTACATTTGCATAGCTTTTCTAAAAAAAGAAAGGGAAAATTGAAAAATAGTGAAAGCTAAGAGTGAAAGAAGCCAATAATTGGCACTACCACAGATTGAACCACGCCTCAAGGCTTAGCAAGGCTGTGTTGGGTGGGTGTCAGCTTATTTGTGTTGACTGCTGTGTCCCTTCAGTAATTTTTAAATTACTTTTCCCTGGATTTATAAGGCACAAGGGACTGCAAAAATTATTCTAAACATTAGCAAATATGAACTGCAGAAAATAAAGTGCATATTTCATGACTAATCTCCTAGTTTTTTAAAAAATACAGACTCTTAAATGCTTCAAAATGTGGGTTTGGAATATGTGATGATTACCTTCTATATTGATAATATGGGCAAAATAATACAGCTTTCTGAGGAAATACATATCTCTACCTAATATTTAAATGTCATACTTTTAAAATTGCTTTATAAGTCTTAGAAGTATTTCTCTGAAGAAAACATCTTTCAGTGAGAGAGGCTTAAAATTAAGATAGGGTGTTCTCCCCACAGTGGTGAAGTGTTGATTTCTGTAGGGTGTCGCCATTATAACCCGTTTCCTGCATTCTCCGCTTCGCTCCTCCGTTGTTTCAATAGAATCTACGGACGCAGATCCTTCAGCCTCACTCTCCTCGGTAGAATAAGAAATAGTGCTTATGACTGCCTATGCATGCTGCAAACTTCTGGCAATTAATTTCAATTAAGTTATTTACAAGGTGTGCCACTGCACTAACTTTGTGCCCAGATGTTTCGCTTGGCAAAACGCGGCGGCCACCAATGAAGTCGGTTTCGGCAACAATCACTCATTGATGGAATTTTCACAGTGAATTCACAGCACCTTCATAACACCAGCGCATGATGTCATCACCCTGCCCCTCATCCCGACCATAAAAATGCCAATACAAGTTACAACAAATGACTGCGGGCGATGGCTGAGTTCTAGAGTGCCTGCGTCGAACACCTGGGCTCTGCTGGAAGCTAGCAGCTTTCAAGGCTTCGTTACCAGATGTTTGTGGAACAATTTATGCATGTATGGAAAACATACATTACTTTTTCATTTGCGTGAGTGATTACCAGAACGTTGGAAGTAGTGGAAACACGGGTTTCTTTTCTTTTTAAAAGGCTAATGAAAGTTTACTGGGGACATACTTTTTAATTAAAATCAGCATTGTTAATCTTAACCATTAAGGGTTGAATCTGCATAATAATGTTTTTAAGTAATTGTTCAGATAATACATTTTTAAAAGTAAATTAAGTGTTGGCATTGTAACCTTGAGGAAGAAAATAAAAACCTATAAAGGGTTTATTAATTTTGAAATCAGCTATTAGCCATCTTACTGTCTCTAATAGTTTTGCATGTTTTGGGATACTATTTAATAATCGTGTCTTACTTTTCTAACTATTCCCTATGCTCTTCATTCAAGAGAAGGCTAGGCTGACAACTCACTAAGAACCCTCGCTGCTCTTCCAAAGGATGGGAGTCCAGCTGCCAGCACCTACGTTAGGCAGCTCAGGCTCCTGCAACTCTAGCTCCAAGGGATCTAACGCCCTCTTCTGTTCCCTACGGGTACTGCACTCATGTGCCTATACCTACACGCAGACACACACATAAATAATAATAAAAGACAAACACTAATTATCTCTGTGTGTTTACATTTACCACAGTACCTTTCTCTGCAGTGAGAGGAACTGTGCCTTGCGATTCCAATCATTTTGGAAGGTGATTTTTTTTCTTATATCCTACTGGATTCTCCACCAACCATGACTCTCCAAGTAAGAGAGTTTTACCAGGGTTTTGATAGCCGTGTTTTATACAGGATTGTAATTCTTTTAATTTTAAGAAAACTGATGCTTCTTGATTTTTAATTAACTAAAAAGATAACTCTGTGAAAATAAGCAGTGGACTGGCTCTTTTGTGAAAGTTCAACTATTCTTCTTTATTTTATATTAGGGGATGAAATGGACCACATTTCCTCCCTCTGAGCAGCTACAAAAAGTGGCTCAAACTACGCACAGTTGTGCAGTAAGAGACTCTCAGTGATTTCGTTTGGTTCAAAGAACTCTGAATCTATGCAGGCGCTAAAATGATGTAAGGTTCTGAATAAAAGCAAAGCATATTCTATCAGGGTCTAACAAATGTGTTATGTTTCTAAAGCCCAGTTTCAGAAAATATATGTGCACTGCTTCCTGAATAAACGGGTAAGTGATTTTAAAAAGAGAAAGAAAAAAGGAAAGAAAAAAGAGAAAGCTGTCTTGTTTAAGAAGCAAACATTTCAACCATTTCAACACCTTGACTAAGAAATGACCATTAAATCGAACCTGTTCGCTATCAGGTTATAAAATGAATGAAGTGTCAGAAGCAAATACGCATAAATAGGTGGGATAGTTAACACGAAATGAAAACATCTTTGCAAATTTAACACTTAGTAGATGGATTTCCATAACCCTGCGCCTTGCTGTGAAGTTCATGGTGGTCCTTGGGTAGGGCTGGGATGCCTTCCTTTGCTTTTCCCTCCTAATGTGTCCAGGATTCTGCCAGCTCTCCAGGGAGCCATTAGGAGCAGCAGGATGGTGATGCTGGCAGGCGCCTCATGGCATCTCCAGGGAGGCCCCGTTGTCTGAGAGCCACAGAGCCACTGTGAACACACACGTCCTCATTTCTAGCTTGTTACAAGCTCAGGCCCAAGGTGATGGAGAACAAACCCTACGTGGATATAGATGCTCTCTGGGTTTCCTTAAGAAAATGTAAATGTCTCCCTGTTATGAGTTTTATCTGAGATGATTTTAATTTTGAGTTTCGACCTGGAGGCAAACTTGTGGAGAACTTCCTAATGTTAATGTTATGAGGTATTGCAATTTGTTTTTAATCCTTGGGATATTTCTATACCGCATTAATAAAAGCAATAATCGCAAAAGAAATTAAACTACACAGAGAATATGGCAAAGCCATATTAATGTCTGACCTAAATGTGTACAGCTGCGGTTACGGCTTGCTCTTTAACTCACCTACTGCATCTACAGCACTCAGCAACATGGCAACCATGTGCTAAGGATGCTCTTAAGTTGCACTGACTCAGCACATCTGGGAGGAGAGAGAAAGAAACACTGAATTATCCCCAACGTTTTGTTCACTTGAAATAAAACTCTTGCAAAGCTTTACAAGTGTTCGTGGCAACCAGAGAAGGCAAATGCAATAAATACCTTCTCCACTGGAAATACGAACTAACACCATTAGTTCAAGCCACACCTGCCAGTCTGTGGCTTGAATTGTCTGTGTTAGGATGGGATGCGCACAGTGGGTCGGTTTCACCTGAAGCACTTTACAGACAGCGAGCTATTCATAGTCAATGTTTTGTGGGTAGGCATTGAACTGCTAAAAATCAAGTCTTTTCTGTACAGTCTAGGTCTGTGCTTTGTGGCTACTGAAGATCAATTTAGATCCATTGAGTAGTTGAAGACACTTCTCTTGGAAGACTTGCTAGAGAGCTCTGCACTCTTGTCTGTCTACTGGGCCACTCCCAGGGGCTGAGCAGGGAGGAGAGTTCTGTTATGCCTCTGGCAAGAATCTTGCAGAAATGTATATGTCTTTGGGAAGGTTAATTTTGTTGAAAAAGTACTTGATGATATCTTAGAATTTCCCAATTGTTTGCAAAGATTTCTTTTACATGGATTTTCCCATTTAATTACATCTCCGTCTTCCCCTGTAGATCAGATGAGCCAATTACCTGGAGGTTAGTCAATTGCAAAAACAACTAGGAAAGGTACAACTGGAATAGAAGAAAGAAAGAAAACACACAAGTTCTTTGTCTAAATGCATACTGTCATTATAAAACTTGGTCCTTATTCAAAAGCCTTAAAATCAGTATCTATAGACTGAGGAGATAACAGTAAGTCCAGACTAAATGTTTCCCAAGCATAAAGACCAGAGTTTGATTCCTAACACCCACATAAAAAGCCATACTTCATAGCCAGGGAGGCTGAGAGAGGCTTTTTAAGTGAGGATCGCTAACTTGCCAGCCTCCCAGGTCCCAGGAAGAGATCCCGAGGGTCTCAAAAAACAAAGTTGATGGCTCTTGAAGAACAATACTCAAGGGTGACCCTGGCTTCCACACATGCATACACATACAGGAGCACAGACACATATCCAATTATAAACAAGAACAGCATCTAGGGGAGCCAGATGCTAACAGCTGAATACAGTGTCCATGTGAGAAGGAACTACTATACAGAAAGAAGCCCAGAAGCTGTGGTATCGTGGTGTGGTCAGCATACGCTTTTCTGTATGCTCCAAAACTTACACCCAACAGCTATTCAAATCCTGAGAGGTGATCCCTATGAAAGTCGGGTGCAAAATCATACTTGGGAGTTTCCCACCCTTTATCAAATCTAAGCTGTCATCCGAGGAAAATTTCAAAGGAAACAGCATAGTTCACTCAGCTCTTGCAAATGTCACTGCAGCCCAGGGGTTGGAGAGGATGATCTAGAGTGAACCTTCAGGGTTACTGTCACAGGAACAGGTTCAATTCTCACAAGGCACGGGACTCGGTGAGAACGTTTCTTTGCTATGCTGCGTTTCCCACATGCTCTCATCCCACATGCATGCACGGCAGCATGTGGTGATCCCACAGACCAGAGGACTCTAATCCACATGTATGTGTCACAGCATGCAGACTACACTGACCAGAACCCTCTAACCCACATGTATGTGTCACAGCATGCAGACTGCACAGACCAGAGGACTCTAACCCACATGTATGTGTCACAGCATGCAGACTACACTGACCAGAACCCTCTAGCCCACATTTATGTGTCACAGCATGCAGACTGCACAGACCAGAGCCCTCTAACCTACATGTATGCACCACAGCATGCAGACTGTACAGACCCTCTCTCTCTGCTCAACATGAAGTGGCTTCCCACAAACACTACCCAAAGCAGGACCCAAGAGTCTCACACATTTCTACAAACATAAACATCAAAAAGCGTGCTGGCATGTTGTCAGCACACCAAGAGTATTTAACGTTTTTAGGAAGCCGCTGGAAGAGGTGGTGCACTCTGCGTTGGTCTTCCCAACTCCCAGGGTCTCCAGCCTTTCCAAGGCAGAACACACACTGACCTCTTCAACACATCAACTATGGTCTGTTCCCCTTCCACCCAACTTTAGATCAGTGCAGACCCTCCCTTGTCAGTCAGCATTTTCCAACAAGGGTAACTGAAACTTGGGCCCATGGGAGGAAAAATGTTTCCTCTTCTACCAGATTTAAAAGAAGACAGACGCCCTTCCCCACTTTCCTCATTAGTGTGGTAATATAAAAACCATCTGTGACAACTTAGTAAATTAAATATACCGAAGCAACAAAGAAAAGACAACCTAATGTACAAAATACAGAAGACCCATATGGCTGCTGGTTTCCTTCTTAACAAAGAGCATAAGCAAGTGGCCAATGTCAGGAGGACCAGGCAGCAACGAGGCAGGAAAAGGCTGGTGAGTTGCCAGCCTCCTCCAGCTCTGCCTGTCAGGTTTCCCTCATCCTGATTGACTGTGCACATAGACCATAAGCCCAGACCAATCTCCCTTCCTCGGGTACCTGTCCCAGCAACAGGAAAAGTAAACAACCCAGGTTCCAGCTTTGGATGTCTCTTAAATCATCTTGCCAGCTTAACAGAACACAAGTAGATTCAATTTGACCTGTAGAGAACAAATTCATGGCCTGGGAAATAGAATCTCTATTATCTTAAAATCTATTACAAATCTGCATTCTCCAGAAATTATTTTTAAGCATTTCTATATCTCATCTCGGTTTTCTGCTCCTTCCAAAGTTTGCTTAAGGAAGAAGCATGTATTGTGATCCTGTGATCCTCATTTTCTATGGTTAATCTACTTTAGTGGTGTGTGTGTGCGTGTGTGTGCGTGTGTGTGTGTGTGTGTGTATGTGTACAAGTGACATACCCTGGTGTATAGGACAGAAGTCAGTATTATGTGCTTTCCTTGGTCATTCTCCATGTGTATTTTGAGGTAGAGTCTCTCACTGAACCTAGAATACACCAATTGGTTAGACCAGATGACCAGAAAGACCCAGGGATCCTCCTGCCTCTGTCTCCCAAGCTCTGGCATGAAAAATGGATACTGCCACGGACCCCCTATTAATTTAGGCACTAGGGATCTGAATCCAGATCCTAATGCTTGCACCCCAAAGGTTTTGGTAGCTGAGCCATCTTCCTAGGCCTTTGTTCAAGGTTTTTCATCTATTTGTAAAAGGCAAGTATCAGAATAGTTCATTTTGGTAAAGTTCACAAGTACACGTAGTCAGCTAAAACTCTGTATAAAGGCTGTGTATGTCCTGGGAAGGTTGGCAGGACTTATCACACAACACACATCAGACTCCCACTTAAAAGGACAGTACAGAGAGAAACAATCATCAGAGCAAAGAGGACCACCAGTGTGACATTTGGAAGAGATTTTAGTTTCCCAGGAGCTGTCTGGATTGAGTGTTTCATAGGCACTGTAGTTCTATATCGGTAAGGAGAGTGAGGAGGGGCCACAGGCTTGTCAGCAGATAACTGTCATAGGATTACCCAGAATACATTCAACATTGAACAGACTAAGAACCCCTGACTGGCTTCTGATATTGGTGTTGTCTGAGCTATCAAATGAACCTCCCAAAGAGAAAAATCATACAAATGCCATAAGTGGCATTATGCCCTTCCACACAGAGCTGAAGGAACTTGGTTTTGCTGAGTGATTTTTAAATTTGGTCTTCCTGAGAGCATGTTTCTACAAACAGCCCTCTGTGTAGGTGGGGTCTAATCCTGCTGTAGGGTATTGCCCCAGGTCTCCTGAGGGTCAGAACGTGCTCCTAGGAAGCCTGCGTGAAAAGAGCCTAAAATGATTCATTTCTAGAATTAGAGAGACAGACAGAAGAGGAGGGGCAAAGGGAGAAGAGAAGGAGATGGAGAAAAGGGATGAGGGGAGAGAAGACGAAGAACAGAGAGAGTCAAGCGCCTGCTCTCCTTCTCCATCCCTGGGCTCACCAGTGAGCAGATACCGTCCACCTTCATGTCTCCTCCATTTTCTCTTCTTTTCCTTTTTCCTCTTATTTTATTTATTTTTCCCTTTTGTTTTGTTGTTGGCATATGACATGGGAGCTGACTATGTAGCCCTGACTGTCCTGGAGTTCACTATGTAGACCAGGCTGGGCATTGTCTCATCTTATATTTAGGATTCAAAATATTTATCAAATGGCACTCGATGCACTTATTTTTCCTAATGAGGGACAGCTTCCCCACCCACCGCTCTTTGCTCTGTCTTTACCCCGACCCAGCTTCTGTTATACATCAGCTTCTTTTACTCCCTGGTTCCCTTCCAATATTCCTTCTTGCCCTGTGCATTCTCCTCTCTGCCCTTCGCTGTAGACTGTGACACCATCTGCTCACATCTCTTGAGGCAGATGAACTCTTATTCTTGGCACAGAGCTGTGCCCTCTGACTTGTATTTAAACTCCTAAGAGATCCTACACAGTGCAGGAAGCACCATAAGCCCGATAACCTATGAGTGTGTTACTTCTTAACCTCTTCTCTCCTGTTTGAGTCAGAGTCACTTTCCCTAGTTACCTGTTTGTCTGCTTCCTCGTGGCTACGTGGGATCCACCCCTAGGCCAGCACTCTCTTGTCTTCACGCTCCCTGTTTCACCTGCTATGTTGCTGCCGCCTCCTCTCAGTCTTCTTGTCCAAATGCTTCCACCAGCACCCTTGCTTTCCTCTTGAATCTCTGGTCTCCATCTTCGCCTTGTAGAGAGCTGCTTTTATCATACAGAAATAAAACTGCTGGCCCCTTTGTGGATACCCCCCCCTGGTAAAGTTTCTTCTCTGCTTGTCCTTGCTCAGTTTCTATTGCCAGCTTCCCAAACTGATTCAGAGGAGCCTCAAGTCTGGGGACAAGCTGATTTGTTAGCATGGAGAGCCTTCAGCCTTGCATGTGGAAACTTCACGTGGAGTCCTACACCTCAACCTCCTCACATTTTCTTATAGAGGCCATCAGCCCTGCCGATGGAGGATATGCCTTCATTAGTCTGTCTGTCTGTCTCTCTCTCTCAGTCAGTCAGTCTATCTGTCTCTCTCTCTCCCTCCTTTTTTCTTCCTCTTTCCTTACCTCCCTATCCCAACCCCTGTGTGTGTGTGTGTATGTGTGTGTGTATGTGTGTGTGTATGTGTGTGTATGTGTGTATGTGTGTGTATGTGTGTATGTGTGTGTATGTGTGTATGTGAGTGTGTATGTGTGTGTATGTGTGTGTATGTGTGTGTATGTGTGTGTGTATGTGTGTGTATGTGTGTGTATGTGTGTATGTGTGTGTATGTGTGTATGTGTGTGTATGTGTGTATGTGAGTGTGTGTGTGTGTGTATGTGTGTGTGTATGTGTGTGTGTATGTGTGTATGTGTGTGTATGTGT
>JADRCH010000118.1:1794556-1828265 GCA_019843965.1 Rhynchomys soricoides | reverse complement strand
TTCTTCTTCTTCTTCTTCTTCTTCTTCTTCTTCTTCTTCTTCTTCTTCTTCTTCTTCTTCTTCTTCCTCATTTATTGAAAATGCTTTCTTTTTCCACTGTATGTTTTTTACTTCTTTGTCAAAGATCAAGTGTCCATATGTGTGTGGGTTTACTTCTGGGTTTTCCAGTCCATCCACTGGTCCACCTATCTGTCTCCATACCAATACCATGCAGTTTTTATAAATATTGCTTTGTAGTACAGCTTGAGGTCAGGGATGATGATTCCCCCAGAAGATCTTTTATTGTTGAGAATTGTTTTGGCTATCCTGAGATTTTTGTTTTTCTATATGAAGTTGAAAATTGCTTTTTCTATGTCTGTGAAAAAATTTATTATATTCATGTATTTTTCTTCTTCCTAGGTGATCTCTTTCTTCTGGATTTTCTTTTCCACATCTTTGTTTTGATCTTCATTGTTCTGCTTTCCTTCAGATGCTTCTACTCTTGACTGTGTTCTTATTGAATAGCACTATATTTTGCATTCAGTGAATGTTCGTGTTATTTCTCTAAATAATAATCTAGTCTTTCCCAAGGTTGAAGAAGGCTAGTTACCTGGTGTCATGAAGCTAGAGAGGAGCCCAGTACCATATGTCTCCTTTGACTGAGATTGAGGAATTTTGACTGAGATTGACCAGTCCCAATCCCTCTCTCCTCCTTCCTCTCTCTCTTTTGAGACAAGTTCTCACTGTATGTCCCAGGCTGGCCCTCAAACCTGTGATCATCCTCCTACCTCTGCCTTTGATTACTGGGACTACAGATACGGTCTACCACATCTAGTGTACTGTGTGCCATCTTATTTTCTAATCTATTGTCTGCCTAACCCATCCTCTAAAGAACTGGTTCTCAACCTGTGGGTCATGACTCCCTTGGGAGTCAAACCACCCTTTCACAGGGACTGCCTAAGACCATCAGAAAACATAGATGTTTATATTACAATTAATAATAGTAGCAAATTTACAGTTACGAAGTAGCAACAAAAATTGTTTGTTTGGGGGTCACCACAGCATAAGGAAGTATGTTAAAGAGCTTTGGCGCTAGGACAGTGAAGAACCACTGCTATAGATTCAATGCAATTCCCATCAAAATTCCAACACAATTTTTCACAAATATATGATATAATTGTACAAAAATAACAGTGGAAAATAAGGACAATAGTTGAAAATGTTCTGAGGTCCAACCTAGGTTGTACAACAGCCAAGTTCTATAAGCCCCAGAAATTGAAGAAAATACTCAACAAAGAAAAATTCCCAGAAAGGAGATATATTTCAGCCACTATGAATGAAAATAACCCATCACTAAGGAGACCATCATAACTCTCAGAAAGATTAACTAGCAAGGCTTCCAGACAGAGGAAGAAAATAGGGCCATAGATAGGTCTCAAAAACAATTCAGCAAAGAGAGGCATCATCGGAGGCTTCAAAATCCCAAAGGGTGGTAGCAACAGCTAACCCTGTGGGTTACCTCTATGATGTGAAGCGTGGGGCAGTCTAGTCCAGGGCTGCAATTAAAAGTCATTCCTAAGGGTCTTGATCCTTTCCAGCTCCTTGGTTCATCATTTGTATAGCTCTGAACTTGGCCCATCACTTGAAGATCATGATGCCATCAATGTTTCAGCCTTGACAAAAGATACCCTTATAGCCTGCTCTCCAGAAAGGTCTCATTCTACCTCTAGTTCTCTGGAATTCCATCTGAGCTGCCACAGCCACTGGAAGGGCTCGGACCATCCTGGTCAGGTTGGCAGAAAGGTTATCAGTGAGAGGTTTGAAACTGAAACTACGGAAGGGTCTATGCCTAGGAGGTTTTCCTACTGAGTTCAGAACACTCGCCGTTTCACTTACAGAGCACACCTTACACTTTCCTAGGGGTACACTGGGCTCTTTTTCCCTACTGATGAGGGTTCAGCACCTGAACACAATACTGCTTCGTCCTAACAGTGGACCTGATCTAGCTGTCACATGACTGATGAGTGGGTAACTCAGCATGCAAATACTCAATGAAGAGTAAGTCACATCCGGGGAAGGACTGAGCAGGGTCTCAAGAGCCTTCCTCCTACCACTCAGGATGCTGCACAATTTCAATTGTGTACTTGTTTGTTCCCTGAAATTTCTAGTCGATATGTTTGAACTACAGTTGACCATGGGTAAAGGAAGCTGGGGGAACTCAATAGTAAGTAGGGACTGCTCACAAGAGTGATACATAAGTGCTCAAGGCACCTTTGTGGCCTCGAATGACTGAAGGTTCCTCAACACAAAGGATGCCCTCACTTTGACATGGGAGAACAAAGGGAGACAGGAGCTGACAGCTCAGAAGCCCTTGTCTGAGGAGCTCACATCTGGGCTTTGCAACCTACAGAACTGTGAGAACTATCACTGTGCTGGTTGTGACCCTTCATCTGTGAGGGGCCCAGAAACCAAAACCATGTGTTCCTTCTTAGCAAAACCCAAAAGTTGTGCAATGAAGGAAATGTAATCACAGTATATCATAAGGCTCAGAAGAGAAATGATGGGAAAACAGACTCTGAAAGAAAGCAATTCCCTGGGGAAATGAGACAGGAGGAAAGAGGAGGGAGGAGTGCGAGGGGAGGAGGGAGGAGTGGTGACAGAGGAGGGGGAATGGGAAGGGAGGAGGGAGGAGTGGGAAGGGAGGAGGAAGGGGGAGAGAGAAGAAGAGAGGAAGGGGAGAGGAAAGAGGGAGAGAGAGAAGAGGCAGGGTAGGAAAGGAGGGATGGAGAGAGAAAGGAAGAGAAAGGGAGAGGAAAAGAGAAGGGGGAGAGAAAAGCATGGGAGAGAGAGAAGGAAAGAGAGGAAGAGAAGAGAGACAGCAGGGAGGAGGAGGAAGGTAGGCAGAAGGACAGAGAGAGAGATTTTCTTACCACCTATATTTAAAAGTCAGTGTCTTCTAATATTGAAATAGACAGAAAAAGTAAAAATATCGATATAGCATGTTCTTTGTTAAAGCCAGAGGGTATAAGTCAGAGCTAAAGGTGTGTGTAGGAGGCAAAATGGAGGAAATGGAAGAGAAGATTGCTGATGGCTTCTGACCTCATTCTTCTATCCCGCAGTACTTTTATTCAAAAAGAAAAGAATAAAAAAATAAGGTAAAATCTAATCCTTTTGTTTTATTAAGGGTGCCTGCTGAAATTCTTCTGTTATCAGTCTGGGCATGGTGCACATGCCTACAATTCAGCACCTAAGAGACTGAAGCAGGAGGATCGGGAGTTAAGGCCAGTCTCTGCTACATAAGACCCTGTATTAAAACACCAAAACTAATAAAGTGAAATAATTTACAACAAAATAAATTCCCTCCACTATTTCTCTGGTCACAGAACTTGTAATCCCCAGAATTCAGGAGACAAAAGCAAGAGGATCAGGAGCTCAGGTCCAAGCTTGGCTACATGGTGAGCTTGAGGTCAGCCTGGACTACACGAGACCCCATGCCTCGAGACGAGACTTCTCCATTGATTCTCCTCAAAATGGAAGCAGAGACAGTTGTGGTATCTCATTTGTTTGTCTCGGAATTAACTACTGCCGTTAGAATGAAGCCATGACAGGGTGGCTATCATTGTGCAGGCCCTGACCACATGCTATGATGTTCTACTTCTCAATCAGATGAGTAAGGTGTCGCCATTGCCTTTACCATACAAGTGGGAGAGGCAGCCTAGGATAGCTCCCAGCACTTTCCCAATGTAGCTTGGCAAAACAAAGCTGGTAAAGACAGAGTTGGAAAGGACCACTTATTTATTGACTGACAACAGGTGTCCCTTTCTTTGACCCGTGAGTATGATTTACTCTTTCAAAACTCTAGTAAACACCATGAAAAGACAATTTAGAGATGTGAAGCACCTTTGCTCCAAGCCTATTCGAACACCCAAGAAGTTTCCCACAGGCAGCAAGGCCAAGAGAACCTCGGTCATGACCTGCAGCACCCTGGCTCTGGGACTCTTCCGAGAGGAGGATGCCAAACTCTGCACGATGATGTCATTGGTTTTATAACAGTCTCACACCACGGCTTTGGGGCTCCATAGGGAAAGTTCCATTTGATGAGGGCTTTCATGTAAAGTCAAGTTAAACAATTGTCACTTCTCAATCATGTCTAATGAAGTCACCTCCAGAAGGTCAAAAGGCCACTGACTCAGGTGTATACAAAAAGATGGACTGTACTGTCTGCTGTAAGATTCCGCCATTTTTATTCAAACGCTTTAAGCACATTCCTGAAGACCAGCTTCTCCAAACCCCAAAACAAAGAAAGAGAAAAGGTTTTGGGGGCTCCCCATTTTTTCTGACCCTTTCCTCTCTCATAAAAAATATCATATACTTCATCCCAAATCAGTGCAGGTGATGAACACTAACTTAGTCTAATAATGCTCCCTGGGGCTTTCTGCTGGTTGTCCTTTCTCATCCATAAACAGATGTCCCTTCACTACAAACTGAGTCACATGACAAGTCACATGACAAGCTGAAAGTCAATGGGAAAGATAAGGCAGACACAGAGAACACATGAAGGAGGCATTTCCTCCAGAAAACCTGAGAGTTAAGGTTTATTATTAGCTATTGACACAGTCTTACTCTTTACATAGCTCATGCTGGCCTTACCTCTCTACGTAGTTCGGGCTGCTCTTGAACCACCTCAGCCTCCTGGGAGCTAGGGTTATAGGTGTGCATCAGTATATCTCCTGGGGGGGGATCTCTTCTAGTTTAGGTCACTAAGTAGATTTGCTAGACTGCAAAGGTGAATCCTGGGGTGGGAGCAAGCTTTTTTGATGGAAGGTAAGTTGTCAAGGTGAAATCCTGTCTGAGGTATATGCAGTGTGTGCAGAACCCAGAAGATACCACGGGGACCAAACAGGGGCCCGTGATGAGATAGTTTGTCTCATTCAGGGTGTGGTAGCATGGTCTGGACCAGAATGACTGCGTTTGCAGACATCAAGAGATAGACAGAAATAGCTCCATGCTTTGTTTTCCTCTCCTTGCCTCCTCCTAGCCTTGGAGAGGCCCCTTCTAATTATCCCCATCTGTTTCTGCTTTAATGGCCTCTCTGGCTTTCTGTTTACCTTGGGTTGGGACATGCAGATGCCTTTCTGCCCCACCCCTGCCTGGGTAGATGGGGTCACTGAGCGAGACCTTTCTTCTGAGTCTTGGAGTTGCGTGGCCCTCCTCTCTGCCCACTGCTCCCAGCAGTGCCCAGAGAACCGCACGGAGAAGACCCCGGTTTCATCCTTGTCTTCTCTCAGCCTTAGCTCTCTCATCCACACCCCAATTGTCTAGGCTTGCCTTGAGGACTTTCTCCCTCCTGCTTTCTAAACATCTCTTCACAATTTTTCCTATTTCCGTCCCTCCTTGATTATAACCATCCTTGGAAACTTCCAAACCAAAGGCCACAAATTCTACAAGCGGGAATTATGGAGGTGCAAGAGAAAAGCCTGGACTAAGGACTCCAACAGATGTAGGTTCAGTCCTAATCCCTTACCTGCAAACCAGTACACAAGGGCTGTATAGCCAACATCGATAGACTGCCACAGATGAAAAATGATGAAAATAAAATCACCTCCGAGTAATCAGAGTCCAACTACTTCATAGACAACTTTGCATCTAGCATTTGCATTTATTTATTTATTTATTTATGGGATCCCTCTCTACCTCTCTTTTCTGGAAGACCACAAGTTCCAGAGAGCCAAGTTTATGCTTTAGTTACCTGTGTTTTCCTCTTACCACCTACTATGCCATCACAGATTTGCAATACAGCCTCGGTATATTCTTTCTGAATAAACATGTAAGTTACTTCATGACTTTAGTGATGGAAGTAGAGACACCTTCCTTTTATTTTAAAATGGCCAAGGTAGACCAAAGCAAGAATAACCAAACCATCATCGTCTTTGAAGCCATCCAAGTAAACATTTACTGTGTGCTCACTGAGTGCCCAGATTTGATTGAGAGTATTTTATTAGAACTAACCACTCCCTCTCCCATCAGAGGATACTGTTATTACTTCCACATCACAACATACTGAGGCAGGAGGATGGTACACTACTTATTATCTAGATACTAATCCAGAGATTAGGGATCAAGATCCAACCATGAGATGTTAAGAGCTTCTGAGCAAAGAGCACCCTTTCTAACATTGAAAATAGATTCAGAAAATGTCTCTGAACAAAACCAAGAAAACTTTAAATAAGAAAGCCACACTAGTTTGTAGAGAGAATATCATGTTCCTCATTCCCAGGGCCTGACTGAAAAGTTGTTTACAAGCACAAATGGCTGACTTGCCTATGCCCTTACCCATTCCTAAATTTAATTTATTCATCTCCATATGCAAATAATCCACCTTCGTGTGTGTCTCTTGCATGCTTCCTCAGGCACCTGGGGTTGTGACCTGAGTAAGAGGCAGAGTAGGCAGGAGTCACAGTGGATGGGAAGGTGGGACATGCAACACGTCAACACAAAACTCACATTTAGTATCTCCCTCCACACAGCTGGTCTTTTTGTTTTGAACTGGTCTTCTTAATTTCTCCGGGGTGGGGGTCCTCAAGTGCAAGGGGAATCACATGTCCAGTTCATGTAGACCCAAAGAGTTCTTACTATGTCTCCGTGCACCAGGTTTGAAGAGTGGTCAGGGAAGATGGGTTCCTTCTGAACTAGGTACAGGTCTCCTTTCTTTCTTGTTTGGTTGGTTGGTTGGTTGGCTTTTGTTTGTGTGTGTGTGTGTGTGTGTGTGTGTGTGTGTGTGCCGAGGTTTGAACCTGCTTCATACCTGCTAGGCACATGCTCTACCACTGAGTTACACAGCTCCCACCCCCACCCCAACCCCGTCTCTTCCTTTCTGTCATGTCCCTGGGTATTTGGTTTTGGTGGTGGTGATGGTGGCGGGAACTTTTGCTTTTCTCCTAGTGTCTTCTAATTGGTAGGGGAAACCATATGAAATCACCCAGCATAATTTCCAAGTTTCATCCATCGCAGAACTTGATCCTTTCATTGATGAAAAGCTGGTCTTGGGCGACTGCTGGAACTCAGTTCATAGAGAGCTCATCTGCTACATAGAAGCCTCAGTTCAATCCATACTGCCACATAAACCAGGCATGGTGGCCCATGCATGCAACCCAGAACTTAGGAGGTAGAGACATTAGGACCAGAAGTTCAACCCCAGCCTGGGACCGGGAAAAACCTGTCAACAACAAAACTAAATTTACCTTTCTTTAAGAATCAGTGATGAACATTAAGTCTTCATTGCAAAGCCATAGTGGAATAAAGAAAACTCTTCATCAAGATGAGAGAACAAACAGACACCCAGCTAGAGACCTGGCTGGGAGGAACTGTGAGCTGCTCTCAGGGGATCAACTGAGTGAGAGTTCAAGTCCCCGTCTTCACCCATTACCATAACTTTGGGACATTCATGTCCTCTCTTGACTTTATTTCACAGCAAATTAATAATAATAGCTTGCAATAGATTAGATCCTGGGTTCTGTTCAACCCATTAACATGGCAATTTTCCTGATCTCTGTATCAGTGTGGATGAGCAATGTTCTAACATTACCTTCTGACAGATGAGTAAGCTAAGAGAAAGGTTCCAGTAATTTGCTCAAGATCTCAGAGCTGCTAAGGTGGAGTCAGGGTTCTACCCAGGCAGTTGGGATCCAGAAGGGAGACCAACAACAGAGCACATCAGGTCCTTCTCAATTTCCAAGTTTTCCATTCTCCTAAAATCCTGTTTGAGTATCTACAGTATCCTCTTGACTATGGCCAGACTCCATTCCAAACTCCACTGAGGAAAGAGCTTTGAAAGATGATTTGAGAAGCTACAAAACACCTTGGGCTGAAAAGCAATTCTTACCAAGGTTGATCTGATTTGCAGTTCATTAGAATACATTATTTTTGAACATTGCAGTTTACATGTTTTTGTGGGGTGTAGCTCAGTTTCCCAGAACTGGAACATGTCACCTTTTGTTGTAATCTTAAAAAGGAATACTTAAGAGTAAAAGATGTGCACTGTTCGTGTCCCTGCATGGTTGGGGTGATGGTGGGCAGCATCTTTATAAGCCTTGAGTCCTTCCACTCCCTGGACAGATAGCGCTTCAGTGCTGCACATGGTCATGTGACAGCTCATTCAAAGGATTTGGGGCTGACACAGCCCCACTTTGCAGAGACAGTCAATGTCCCCCAATGGAAAGATCCCTGAAACATTAGGTTTTAATCCACTTCCATTTTTTATCCAAAGCTCTCTTACTCAATTTCTTCACTTGTATAGAAGAAGAAATCATTTAAAAAAATATTTTTTTGAGAAGTGGATGCTACAGTGTTTTAAAACCCACTTGAAGGTTTAGAATGGCAAAAAAGAACACATGAACAAAGCTCAAACCATAAGGACAGCTGCTGACCTTGCTAATATAAGCATAATATTAGCATTAAAATTAATTTTCCATTATCTGTCTCATCTTGCTCTTGGAATTCTCATCAGAGACTCAAGCTGCCTTTCAGTGAATTTCTCAGTCTTTTCCCTGACCAAATGCTGTGTAGAATGACCCAGTTATTACTGTTTATAGAATGGTGTCATGGGTTCTCTTTCATCTCTGATAAAAAGTGTGTTTAAAGAAAGAAGAGAAACGTTGCCTTGTGCTCGGACAGTAATCAAGTGCATGATACTTCCATGTTAATTAAATTGTTGGAGGTGGGGCTTGAAACCTGTAGCATATCAGACCTTTCTCCCCCCCCCCCCCCCACTTTTAGACTTCTGCTTTAAAATGTGGAGAGTCAATGGAGGCTCAAAGCTAACTATAGCACACCAAGGGTACCCTGGCTAACAGCACACAGAATGAGAGACACAAGATAAGCTAGTCTTTTATCTCAGAAAACCCAAGGCTTTCCTTTCCTCTGAAAATAGTTCACATTGACTCTCATAGAAGGTGAATGTTGCAAATAAAGTCAGGACACTGTCCACAGGGAGTGTGCCTTGGAAAGAACTAGGTATCTTTCCTAAGCAGACAACAAGAAAACCTTTGGTTTCTTGGATGTGGTGCATCCATGAAATTCTCACTGTGCACATTTGATGGGCTGCAGCTAATTAACATTTAAACACTGGTTTTCTTTGCTGTTTTGGGCTTGTTTGAGAACCGCAAGGAAAACCTGCCTTTTCTTCGTCTGGGGTATTGTGAATCACAGGCCTGTCATTTCCTCCTTTCTATCAACATTTTAACATTTTCGGACAAATAGTACTGGAAAGGAGCAGGCCCTTCATCTCAGCCAGCTGCATTCTTTGCTCCTTTTCTGCTTAACTTCTCTAAATCCTGTGACTGACAGGATCATCAGACATCATCTGACTATACCCCATTAAAACACCCTACAACTGGCAGATAAGGGATGCATCTCCTCCATCAAGACAACTGCATGGTAGATAGGTCGTCTAACACATATGACTTTGTGTTCATCCCAGAACTCTCACACGTCTGCTGAGGAACAATAGCCTGTGTTTTCTTGTCCATGCAATAGGGCTGGAATGAATGGTTGTCATCCAATGCTATCAGGAAGCTGTGTAGATATGCAGTGGGGAGTTCGGAGAGTCAATGGCATATTGGAATTGTCAAGCAGTTAGCGAGTGCCAAAGCCTTGACCTCAGGTCAGGAACGGTTTCTGTGCTTCAGTTTTAATACCCCCTTTTCTTTTACCCTTTAACTCCGAGTTCCTCCCATTTATGTGGAAGCGCACACTTTATAAAGGTCTCCCGTGTACATTTTGAGTAAGTTTGAGTAGCCTTTGTTATTTTTTTACGTTATAAATAATCTGAGACAGATAGTAAATGGTTCATTTGATCAGGGAGGGGGAAAAGAGTTTACTACACAACACTCTCTCTGTCTCTCTCTGCCTCTCTCTGCTTGTGTGTGTGTGTGTGTGTGTGTATGTCACTCTCCCTCTCTTTTCTATGTGTGTGTTTGTGCATATATTTTTATATGTATGCTCACAGTTGTATGTGCATGTGCGTGATGAGTGTGTACACGTGTGTATATGTACATGGAGAAACACAAGATGGATAGGAATCTTCCTTGATGGGAGTCCACCTTAGTCACTGGATCAGTGTCCTTCAACTGAGTTCAGAGATCACCCATGTCACTAGTCTAGCTAGTCCATTTGCTCCAGTGATTCTCTGTGTCTACCTTCTGAGCCCTGAAATTTTAGGCAGGTCACTAATGCCACTTAGTATTTACGTGAGTTCTGCACAAACTCAGGTCCTAGGGCTTACATAGGAAGTGCTTTATCTACTGATCCCCCTTCCTAGCCCCACACTTGTTATCCCAAATCAATGCATTTTTCAATGCATTGTATCAGCCACTGTGCTTTACAATCTCAGTTACAAATCAACATAAACACACTGGAAACAGAGAAACCCCACATAACCTCCCACAAAGAATCTTGGCACTCGGGAGCTGAGGCAAGGTCCTCCCAGGCATCCTCCATTCTTGCCTGTTGTCCTATCACGTTTGGAGCCCTGCATAGCTCAATCTTTCCATTCCCTCTGTCACTCCCAGTCAGTCTGCCCCCCATCTTTGTTTGACTTGCTTATTCAATATTTCCGAATACAAGTATCATGTTCCTTTCATCCTTGAACACAGATGTCTTCATGAATGCTCAAGTTTGCATAAAATGATTGCTCTTTGTGTTAACTGAAGTGGCAGGTTGCTCATTACTTCACAGGGTTTACGTGTTCATACGGATTGCTAAATACCTTCCACGTTATTCTTCGGTGGCTGTGCAGGAAATTCTCAATGACTCAACTTTAGCTGGTGCCAAGTCTGTGATTGAGAGCAGGACTCCTCTTCCATGGCACCTCTTCCTCCTACCTGCTCCCTCTCCCCAGGTAAACATCAGGTCAATACTGGGGCCACACAGGATGGATGATTATTTCCCCCAGGGTTCTTGTCTAACCAAAACTTGCTCAATCCATGGGCTGTTGTCTACTATCCTAGTGGGGAAATCGAGGCAGGGAAGGAGCACTATACTCTGCTTTATAGCCAAGTTCCTGGGCTCAGTGCTTAGTCCTGCTGCAGCTTTGTAATGACCACTAAGCTGCACTCTGCCTCAGTTTCCTCATTTGAAAAGGCAAGTGGTTAACTATAGCTACCTTCCAAGGTCATTATGAAGATGAAGTGGGTCCCAGTTCAGTGTTTGAGCATAACAATGCTCAGTGGACGTCACCCTGTAAATAGCAGGCTTCACATTAATTGGTATTTACAGGGTTTGTAGGACATAGGGAAACCCAAAAGACCTACCGCTTTCCACTTATAATGAAGGAACAGAGGCAGAGGGAAAGGAATTCCCATGAACTCTTATGGTAAGAAATTGGTAGATGCAGGAGGTGGCTTCTGACCAGTTTTATTCCTACCTGCCAAGAAGACCCAGAGCAGTTCACATGTACCCGATGCTAGGTACCACCAAGACTGTTTGGCTTCATCTCTCATATTAACCCTTGAAAGGGAGCCCTGCTGAGCAACCAGCCCCTTTCACAGTTTAAGGAACTGAGGCTTAGTGGGTGTGACTCTTCAGAAGTCTAGTCTAGCTGATAACCACTCAAAAATACAGTTTTGAATAAATGTATATAACATCTAAAAACTAGGTGGTTAAGACTGAGCCACTTTGGTGATTCCGGAGCATATTTACATCAAGATTAGCACCATGAAAGAAAGAAAGAAAGAAAGAAAGAAAGAAAGAAAGAAAGAAAGAAAGAAAGTCCCCCGAGTGAGGACTGAGTGAAAATGTGGCAGATGTTTATGAAGTGGCCTACAATTTAGTGCCATCTCCAAATGGAGTTTGAAGGAGTCAGATGTCTCCTCTAAACAGCAAGTCAAAATGCAGCATGGTGCAGCAGCCACTGTGGCACAGGGTTTTGTCTCTTATGGCTCCCAGGCTAAGGCTCACACTAAGACTAGAGTTGGAATATTCTCTTTGGCAACAAGGGAGAGATACTAAAGTGTGGACTTCAGAGTTGGTAAGGTCTCATGTTTTCCAAACTTGTTCGTTAGTGTGTGATCTTGTTAGTAGAGACTTCAAGTTTGATTTTATTTAAAAGCAAGACCTTGGGCTGGAGAGACAGCTCAGCAGGGAAGAACACTGGCTGTTCCTCCAGAGGATTTGAGTTTGGTTTCCAGCACCCATGTGGAGCTACCAGCCTGTAGCTCCAGCTCCATGGAAGCTAAGACTTTCTTCTGTAAGCCCTTGCACTCACAGATGAAGACCCACACACAGACAGACAGATAGACATAAAAACAAAAATCACACATTTTTAAAAATTAAAAGAAAAAGTAATACCCCTGGTAAGGCCTCTTAAAAATGAACATTCTTTCCCTTCAAGGGGCTTTGTGTTTCACTGGTAGTTTAAGCCAAAGCTTCATGGGGAAGGATGCACAGGACTCCTCTGGACAGACTGACTATGGACAAGAAAAATTGTAATCATGTAAGAAGCTCAAACCACACTGGTTGAACATCTCTCTCTCTCTCTCTCTTTCTCTCTCTCTCTCTCTCTCTCTCTCTCTCTCTCTCTGTTTCTTTTTTTGTTTCCTTCTTTTTTTCAGAAATTTTTTTTGTTTCATGACATCACACTTCAAACATTTTCTAATCTTTATTCTTGAGAGACTGACTCAAAATTCCCATCACACACTTCATTTCTTCCCCCTTGATCCAGTTACCTTTCCAATGTCTACTCTTTGTTTAATTTTTTGCATTTATTCACATCTTATAACAGGCAAGAGTTTTAGGGTTTTTTTCTTTCTCATGTGCTCAAAATAAAATTTTTATTATTCTACCCTTCCCAGAGCAAGATTCTTTTATCATAAGTTTCTATTGCAGCTGGTAGCTTCTATCTCAAGGACAGGACGGTAGGTGTTTCATTCCCTTCTGTCTAAAACTGAGGCATTTGTACATACAAAAAGACAGATTAGCAAGAGAACATATTTATTTAATGCAAGTCTCTAATGCCATGGGCGTCTTTGGAAATGAAGACCCAATGGAATAGGTGACCTTGAGTTTGTTGATGCCCAAGTTCAGAGGCATGGCTATATACGATTGGATAAAGAGGGGTGTGGGGTGGAGGGAGCGTCTAAGCAAGATTTTGACAAGCTCTAATTTCTGTCTGTTCAGACTTTCCTCTGCATCCCTGTGTACTTTTCTCTGGTTATAGGTAAGGTACCTGCCAAATCAGGGTCTCGTGACTTGCTTCAGAGAAAAAATGGTTGGAGAATGTACATGAACTTCCAACTTTGGCTATTTGGTCAAGTGCTAAGGAACCCTATTTGGGAACTGTGTATCCTGCATAAATGTACTGTCCTAATTCAAGATATAAATACAGTGTATGTGGATGTATATTTGTGAACTCTTGAGACCTTTTGATAAGATTTTTCTTATAACTTAGAAAAGAATCCTTTAATATAGCCCATCATTTCTTAAAAATCCTTTTCCACAATAAAGGAAGTAACACAGCCCCTGATAGTGAGAGTCTTTTCAACTCTATCCTTTCCTGCCAGGAACAAGCTCAGACATACCCATCCTGGAATGGCCCCTCCTCCCAGCAACAGCATGGAGCTCTATGCAGGGAAGGATGTAGGTAACTTGGCCTGTGGAATTTGGGCTTCTGAGTCGGTGCTGGGGACCCTGGCACCTTGCATCTTCAGACCAACTGCTAGCAGCCATGGTTGAGCATCATCATGGGTCTTCTATGGGTTGGGCAGTGAACTCCCTGATGACAGTTCAGCTAATGTAGAGACCAAGAAAATAGCGAGTCAAGGCACCTGTGGACATATCTTGTTTTGAATGCCTTACCGTCTTGTTGGCTTTCTCCAGAGCATATGCTGTGTGGTTATTAAAGTTCCATTCTCCATGGGATTGTTGAGAGGCAAAGGTGGTTGGATCAGCCAGGATAAACATAACTTTGTACTCCTGTATTCCATGTGTGTAACTTGAGGTGTCAATCATCTGAGTCCATTACCCAGAGATAGGACAACCATAATCTCCACAGAAATTGCACAAATTGATACAAAGGAAAGCATTACTCTTATCTTCCCTAACTTCTGTCCCCAGTAACTGCTCAGGGATTCATAAATCCTGAAACTGTTCTATGAAATAAGAGCTGATGGAGGGTCTGAAGTTCTCTTCCATAACCACAGATCTTAAACTTGAGAGACGTGCACACTTAAGACTTCTGAAGTCTAGAGTCTTTCTGAAGGACAGTGTGGCGTGTAGAAAGACACCTTTGCACGATGTGTGATATTTGGCAGATGACATAACATAGTCACTTCTGCAAGAACCAGATGACAGGAAAGGGGAGAGTGTACACAGCTTGCCTCAACCTTTCTGAGGAACTTGTCTTAACTTTCCCAGAGCTAGTAAAGCAGAGTAAGGGGACTCTGTGGGTCCTTGGGTGAGTGGTAAGCAAATAGCAATCATTCCCTGTGATTGTTGTCTCTTAAGTGGAAGAAGGAATAGTTGGTCATCAGAACTCAAGGAAAAACTGATTGAGAATGAATCAATTGACATTCTAACATTAAAGAAAGGGGGGAAATCAACATAGCAACTGACAGAAGAACAGACTTGGGTTGAAATTAAGCCAAGCACAGGCAGAGATGCTCAATATAATCTTTTCAGGTTTTTCTTCTGAGAAGTAAAAGAAAGTTGATGTGAGGTCATAAAATGACAGAGCTTTCTGTCTTTTGGGTTTTTTGTTTGTTCATCTGTTTACTTACTTGTTTTTGGAGAACAATTGTTCCTAGAACATTCATTTAAACAAGTCTGTCCCTCCATAACACAGTCAACACAAATATACATTCTTCATACGGCTTATTAAAATGTTAGCAAACTAGGAAGAAGGGATTTCTCTCTGCATGACAGTAGAACATTATAACCTAGAAGACATCTATTGCAGCAGTAATATTCAGTATGCCCTTGGCATTGGCTCACCACGATGACAGTCCATATTTATGACATCCAGAAGAGAACAGCTTCACAGTTTCTTTGCTTTGTAAAGGAATATATTCCTTATGTCGTATCCCACATAGGATAAAGAAGGAAACTACTGTATTCACCAGCTGAAAACTGAAGACCCACATTGACCCAGAGCTTGCTCCCCTATCTAGCGATTACCTTTAGACAGTAACACATAAAGGCTCCCTAGGGATTAATTTTAATTACCCAAGGAAAAGCATAATTATTTGAAATACAACTTTCTGGAACAGATCAGCAGAAGAGTACATAATACTCTTCCAGAGGACTGGAGCTTTCTTCCTAGGACCCCCAGGCAGCTCAGAACCCATAAACACCTGAATTCCAACTCTGGGGAGATTGGATGCCTTCTTCTGACCACCACAGGCACCAGCACTCATGGACACATACCATCCCCCAACACACACAATAACAAAAAAATAATAAACAAAAAATCAAAACAAGAACAGAGGGAAAATATTATATAGGCTCAGGAAAGGGGTCCCCCTTCTCTTTACTGAAATAGTCCTTTATCCTACCCTTAAATTCCTTCTTGAAAGTCTGTTATAAAGTCCAGCACTGTGAAAGCTGTAGCCAAGTGGCTGCTGAAAGCATTTGGCTTCCTTTACTTTGGCTTGACGTATGGAAAGGGTTTTTTGTTTTGGCTTGGTTTTTGTTTTTTGATTTTTGTTTTTTTTGTTTTTGTTCTGTTTTGTTTTGTTTTTTGTTTTGTTTTGTTTCCTACTCTGAAACACCGGACTCTTGGTGATCCTTTGTTATCAATCTCCGTCACAACAGGAGAGAAGAATCTTAGACACAAAAAGTTTCTTGGAAGAAGAATAAACAGGTTACACCAGTTCAAACAAGCCATGGAATTCAGAACTAGAATATCTGTGATGTTATTAGTAAAGCAGGTACAGCGTGGGGGAAACCCATAATCAAAATGCTTACAACAGACCCAGAAAGATATTTAAAGGAGTCTCGTAGATGTTTTCAGCAGGGCTGGATAGAGTTGGCATCCACTGCTCCGTTCAGTTGTTGATTGCTGTGCCACTTCTCTGGCGCTGAGGAGTCTGATCGGGCTCATAGTAAGGAACTCATCTGAGCGTCTCTTTTCATCCTGTTCCCCCGTAGATGAGAAGCTGTATCGAAATAATGGTCGGTTCTGCTCAATAAAGCATTGAAGCCTCTCGCTTTCATTCACAAAGGAAAAAAAAAATCAACGTGACATTTTCTTCTTATGGTTTCTACCCTGGGGCTTGACTAGGATCTTTCTCCATCGCTTTGAGAATATCAGAGTTTCAAACTTCAAAGCTAGGGGATGATTGATATACGGTGTTCACAATAGGCTGATGTAAGTAGTACATGTGTGTAGTGATTCATTCTCAACATTCCTTTGAAAGCCGAAACCCCATTCTTAGAGATAACACTGAGAAGTGGAACTTGAGAAAGGGTGCTGCTCTGAGCTCCGTGGCCCTTCCGGGGCTTACTCCTAACTGTACTAGATTCTTAGCAGTTGCTTTTGTCGTCTGATTCCCTTCCCGTGCCATTATTTTATATTTAAATGATTTATAAATAGTTTTGACTTCACATAGGATATTTTATTTAATGTTTCTCCTTTCATTTAACCACGCTTCCATTTTTACAACTGTGCTTTATCTCTAAGACTTTGATTGTCGATGTTGCCCCATTTTGAAGGAATCTTTTTTTCTAATTTTGTAAAGACAGGGTCTCACTAGTAGCCCCATCTCTTACTAATTGGATGAAATGGAATAATTTATAATACGTGGAAGAAATACCTCAGATGAAAAATTTTCTCATAAAGATGTAGCTTTTCACATTTCAGAAACAAACAGTGGTGTGTAGGTTAAATGCTGCATGCAGCTACCAAGAAAGGGAAATGCTTGGGCTTCATAATGGAAAATTATCTTATATGGAACTAAATCAAATGTATATGGCAGAGCAAAGGAGGGGGGGCACTCAAACACACTCATTGCCAAAGAACTTACTGGGTTTGGATTTGGCCAACAAATCACTCGGCTGGCAACTCTTTTAAACTCAAAGCTTATAGAGCGGGGACTTAGACAAGGAGTGCCACATACCAGGTTTAACCATCACAAAGAACACATCAAAAATTATTCTTCTTCATGGTTGAAAGTGCATTTTCTAAATAAGGATTACTCAAAGGGCACAGCACCTGGCACAGCCCCAGCCTAGCCCCGGCATATCCCCAGCACAGCCCTGGCACAGCCCAGCACAGCCCCATACAGCACCCAGCACAGCAGCAGGCACAGCTCCGGCACAGCTCCAGCACAGCCCTGGCATGGCCCCACACAGCACCCAGCACAGTCCCAGCACAGCTCTGACATAGCACCAGGCACAGCCCTGCACAGCACGGGGCACCACTTCCTGTCTTGTCCCCAGAATCCACTGGGGCAGCCTGTCTGTCTCCAAATCCAAGTTCATCGTTTCATCTTTCATTATTCTCGACATACTATATGAACTCTAGGACTTATGGAGGGGGCATTTAAACAGATCCCTTAAAAATGACCAAGAAAGAAGAAATCCAAGCTCATTTACCTTAGTGTTGTTGGATAAATAGGTTTTGTTGAAGAATATGTGGGGTTTTGTCTGGTAGTATTTATTTAAAAGATCAGAAAGGCAAACCCAGCAATGAGGCCTTTCATCCAGTGAGTAGTTACCTCATTGTGTTGTAAAGACTCAACCTTGCTTTGGCCCTTGCTCTCTCCTGAACTCCTGTTCTTTTCTTCGGGGTGAAGAGTGGAAATGGGATGGAGATAGTTTGTGCAACAGGATTTTGGAGAATGTGATCAGAAGACAGTGAACCCCCTGGGTTTATGGAAACACAAACCTTTCTATACCTCACTGTGGGGAAAGGACCTCTGGTGGTCTCTACTCTGTTTCAAAAAGGTCCATATATTGGAAAACAGTCATGGAGAAGGAGAGACGGGAGAAGAGCAGCTGAAATCATTCAGAAGCCCTTTTGTTGACTTACTAAACACTTCCTTTAGAGTGAATTAACTTTTTTGGCATGACCTCTGTCTGTTCTGCCATTATTAGCCCTTGTGTGTATAAACTTCCATTGGTCTGTTTAAATCTACCAGGGTTTTTCTAAGTCACTAAAATAGACACCAAACAGTGAATGTTGGCTAGGAGGTACACACTTCCTATATGGCCCCCAGGAATTACACTAACTTTGTACTTGTACATTACATCCTTTTACAGGGAAGGAAACAAGCGATCCTGGAGGCTAACAGCACTGTTTCAAGCAGATGCAACAGTATCAGCACAAAGCAGGAGAGCATGTCTAAGGCACAGTTACACAGGTGAAGCCAGGATTAAGAGAGGTTAGATTCTCAGGACAACATTCTCTCTGCCACAACACGCAGCTTTTGAGTCCTGCATCAGAAACAAGCAGAGGGACTAATTAAGGGCTATGCCAAGGAAAATGCAGCAAAGTTTGATTCATTTAGCCTTGGCTTAAAAACTAAAGCAAAACACAGCCAGCCCTACTGGCCTGAAAGCTTGCAACATTTTCTTTAAAAATAAAAGCAAGCAAGCAAGCACAAAACTGGTACTATGGTGTGTTTTCAAATGATGTAAAATCTACACCTAACCCCTCCCCCCAAACTGTGCATATAAAAAGACTCAGAAGAAAAGGAGGAAAGCCGTCACCACTCAGTAAGCAGTGGGACAGTGGGTATTTTATTTTTCCATTTTCTTCTTTCCTGCCTTTTCTTTGATAATTATGAACTGCTTTTCAATGAATTTAATCTTCAACAAAATTACTTAGCCTGCTACACTAGTGGTGGGAGCGGGGGAGCTTTACTGTCACTGCTTGGATTTTAACATGGGGGGGGCAAGGCAATATCAGGTGATTGGGTATGCACTTATTTTTTAAAAAAAGAAAAACCAACAATGTTTAAGCAGATCTTAGGAAATCAGGAACCCCCTGCCAGGACAAGCATGCTGTTTGATGGAAGGGGTGGGGGAGCCACTTAAAGAAGCTAAACTTCTGAGTTTAATTACTGTTTGAAAGAAGAATTAAGATTAGAACCCAGCTAAGCTTTAACTTCTCCGGGCCAGTGACAGGCGATTTTAATAAGGCCTCTGAGCTGATGCTCCATGGGAAATGAGAACAGAAAATTTCAGCTCAGTGGGTGCCTGCATTGACCTTGAGCCTGAGGCAAATGAGCCAGGCGCTGAAATCAGCAACTTCAGGTCCCAGCAATGAGCTTGTCAAAAAAAAAAGACTCTGAGAGGAAGTTGAGGGCAGGGCAATCTGCCCAGCTTGCTGATCTTCAGACCCAAAACTTCTTCACTGCCCTTTATCTGAGGATAAGCCTCACCTTCCAGGCCCATCCCAATCAAGAGAGAAATACCCACAACAGGACATTGTTTTATGACCTCTGTACTTTGCATGTAAATCATTTAAGATGCAGTTAACCTGAAATCTGTCCTCTCATTAACATTATCGTAACTGTGGGTTCTCCGAGACACATTCCTGCATCCTGTCTCCCCAGGGACAGTTCTGCTGCAAATGGGAAGAACCACGCGAGAAGTCTTACTTTATCCACTGCTTCCTCAAGTGTTTCCAAGATGCTGAGGACAGAGACAAATCTGAACGGATTCTGGTCCTGGCCTCGATGAAGCCAGATGATGAGAACAAATGAGGGCGGCAGCATCTCCAATGGAAGTAGGGTCTATATAGTTTTGTGTTTCTCAAGAGATACTCAATTCAATTCTTAATTCGTAAAGCAAATCCAGGGTTAGCATGGTATGCATGTGTTTACATGTCCCTGTTCTTGTGCCTTGTCTGGCCACGTCTGTCTGCGCATGCGTGCTCGAGCTCTTATAGTTTACGACCTGAGAGTCATGAAAAGCCAGCCCCCTGCATCCCACCCTCCACACAGCTTTGAAAGCAGAACAACAGCCAATGTTTGCTCCAGGTTCTTGCAAACTCACCAGACTATTGAGGTCATTTCAGCCCATCTAGACCTCCCATCCCGCTGTCTCCGCACATGCTGCACCGACTTGACTTAGTGTTTTATTTCTCATGCACACTCAGCATCTGTGCATTCACCAGTGGGGATGGACATGTGGGCAGATAATACTACACAGTGTGGGCGTACTCACTGCGTGGCCAAGCTTCTATAGATGCTATACTGTGGAATGCACCAATCTTCAACTTCATTTAAAAGCACTGTGGGTGCAGTTACGCACGTGTGTGTGTGTGTGTGTGTGTGTGTGTGTATGCGGAGGCACAGGTTAATCTTTAGTGACCTACCTTAGTCAATGTCCACCTTGTTTTCTGTTTTTGTTTTGTTTTGTTTTGTTTTTGTTTTTGTTTTGTTTTGTTTTGTTTTGTTGAGACAGGGTCTCTAATTAGCTTAGAACTCACTTAAATGACCAGGCTGGCTGGCCAATGAGCCCCAGGTATCCACCTGTCTCTGCTTCTCCGGAGCAGCTGGGATTATACCCATGTGCTACCCCACCTGGCTTTCACATAGGGGTTCTGATGACCTAACTAGGGCCCCTGCTGATGAAGCAAGTACTCCCTCAGCTACGTCTCCCCAGCCCTCAACCTCTGCTTTTGATAGTTCATCTTAGTACAAACATCACTAGCATATTTTATTTTGTTCTTTATTTTTAATTACGTGTTAATCAGTTGGTTTGCTGTTGCCCGGCTAGTCTCAAACTCACAGTCTTTCTGCCACGGTCATGGAAGTGCTGGGGTTGTAGTCACGGACCAGCGGAGCCAGCACACTTCTGCGTCTTATAAAACGCTGTGTTAATATTCCACTGAATGTTCGATCACAGCAAATCCACCCATTTCTCTAGGCAGTGCTAGTTTTTTGTTTTGTTTTGTTTTGTTTTGTTTTAAGTACTTATCGGAAACCATTCCACAGAACAGATATTTTCATGCGGACATCGTTTCACGCCTGCGCACTTTTGAAGTTGCGTGACTAAGCTAGGAAGAGTGATCATCAAATTCAGGAGACATTTTGAAATCAATCCGCAGACTGGTGTCCCTCGTCCTCGCTAGCAGTGCGTGGAAGTGACGGCTACCCCACAAACACTAGGCAATTCCTCTAAATGTGATTTAAATTATGTGGGTCTGGCTCAATGGCTTCTGCTACGTTTTTTGCCTTCTCCAATTATCAGTAAGCTAAGTAATTTCTCCTACCCTAATTTGTTTCTTCTTCTCTTTATTCACTGTCTGCACACTCATTAATGGCTCTGTTCTTTTGAGTTAATTTTTTTTCTGTCATATGAGGTATGAATATCTTTCCAAAGGTTATGTTTTTATCCCCCCCCCCCCTTTTTTTTCTGTCTTTGAGTCTTGGTGCCATCAGCTTTACCCATCTTTTCTTCAACTTTCTGTTCCTGGAGGAAGAAAGTTTCCATCTGGATCTTTAATCCATCTGGAACTTATTTATTTATTTTTTTCTACGTGTGAGAATGGGATCCCATCTTCTTTTTCCGTAGGGCTCATCAGCGGCATCGCCCTGTTTGCGTCCTGTCTTTTCTCACCGCTTTGCAGGGCCACGTTGGTCACAGTTCAAGTTTGCACATGTGAGTGTTTCTGGATTCTCTGCCACACTCCTTGGTTTTCTTAGACTCTCTTCTTATGCCCAGACCACGCTTCTAGAGCTGTATAAATTCATGATACATTTGGTCAGCCCCCTCCCCCCGAAACACAAACACATATACTCACCCTATTCTTCTCTAAACCTAAATTGGCTTTTTTCTTGACTCCTTTCATTTTTATATTGATTTTAGGACCCACTGAGAAACCCCGGGAAGCCCCTGGGATGTTTTTCAGAGTGTCAGCGGGGTGTGGTACTCTTTGGCATGGTAGTGACACCTGGTAGTACTAAGGTGTCCATCCTCCAAGGTTACCCATCCTCATGTTCACTTTTTTGGTTCTTCAAAAAGTATCTTATTTTCCCTCAAAAGTCTTAACCGTCATTTATTAGTCTTATTTCTGGGTACTTTATAAGGTTTCTTTTTCTTCCAGTTTTCTATTTCATTTTCAGTCTGGTGGGGTTTTTGGTTTTTTTGGGTTTTTTTGAAATGCCCATTATTTTTGTGTGTGTGCTGGCTTGAGTCCAGTAATTTTATAGAACTTTACTGGTTCTTGTAGAAGAAAAACACTTGGATTTTCTTGGCTGAGACACACACTGTTTACAAATAAGGACAGTTTCTTAGCTTCTCTTTCCAATTACTCTAGTTAACCCCTTCCTTCCTGGACTGCTTTGGAAAAGCCCTTCAGCCCAGTCAACCACGAGTGTTTACAGAGAGCAGTGTCTGGTGGCTGGAGGCTGTCTTAACATCACATCTTTAAGTGTGAGGTATTAAGTTTTTCCATAAATATTCTTCATTCAGGAGCTGGCTCTATTCCAATGGGTTGTGATTATATATATATATATATATATATATATATATATGAATAAATATGATTTATCAACTTAACTGAACCACAGTGTCCAGACATTTTTAGTCAAACATCATTCAGGGTGTGTCTGTTTCTAGACGAATCTAAGATTTTAATCAGTAAAGCAGGTCTTCTCTGTGGGTGGCCCCCCCTCCCAATCAGCTGAACCCAGGGGCTGATTGTATCACAAGTAAGAAGTGACTGATGCCCTGGTTATCTTCAGGCTGGGGCATCTGATTTTCCTGCCCTAGCTAACCACAAACTCTTCCTAGGTCCCAAGCCAGTGGCCTTCGAAAAGAACTGCAGAACTGGCTCCCTGGGTACTCCCATGTCCCCCACTGTGGGTCTGTGCACTGCAAACCTCCATAGTGGCATGATCTCATTCACTTTCCTAAACCTTTGTTGTGAGGAACGCCAAGATGCTTACAAACATTGCATCCAGGGGCCTGTTCCACAGTGACTGTTGAGATTACCCAGAATGCACAGCAGGGCTTCCGCTGAGCTCCTTCACTGGTCTCCCCTGCTGTTGGTTTAGCTGTCAACCATGTCTTAAAATAGACCACTCCCTACACAGTCGCAGGTATATGTTTTCTATAACATAACTCAAATAAGATCATCAGAAAACCTGCTAAGATTTTACTACTTTATTCAGAGAAAAATCCAAAATCTTCTCTTGGGATTCTGGGTGACGCATGAGTGGTTTCTAGTGACCTTGTTTTCTCACGGCCTCCTCTCCATCCACCTTGTTACTCCCTCGCCTGCCAAGCTGGTCCCTGAACTTTCCTCCCAAACTCTGGATACAAACAACTTCCTTCCTGCCTGGGGGCCTTTGCCTTCTGCTTCCGGTCTGAGTTATTCTCACCGGAAGATGCTGCTCTCACGACATCTCATTCAGGCATCTGGTCAGAATAGCATCCTCTTCATACTCGGGGTCCTTTGCTATCCTCGCGCAAGTTTTTATAGTGGGGAACCTTCACTCGGCTGTGTGGTTACTCCCTGGTTCACTAGCCTCAATATGCAAGACAGAATCCTATTCACTCCGTGGCCGGGGTCTGAGGCAGTTTGCTTTCTACTGGTTTTATTATCGGTAGTTTGTTTCTGAACACACAATACCTACTGGAGGATGACCTTGAACTCCTGATTCTCTTGCTACCGTCTCTCAAGTGGATTATAGGTCTGTGCCATGGTGCCCACTGTTTAACCCTTACTAGGCAAAGCACTTTACCACTAAACCACATCTCCAGTCCTCAAAGGACTGTTGCTTCTTCAATAATTAAGTACACGTGTTGGTTTTCACACCTTTCTTGTTCTTCAGCAAGTCAGCTAGTATAGACACACTGGATGCATTTTGGAAAAAGAGCTCTTTAAACAGGCTGTACTTTGCAGTCCTGACTGAATTCAACCTATTTACATTTTAGTTTGATCTATGACTTTTTTGTCCACGTACAAATTATTCTGGATTCTTCTATTTTAGATTCTTGTATGCAATGGGTATCAACAGTAGCAGGCCAGCTTTTTATGTCTTTAAAATCTTACATAATTTATATAACATGGCAGATATATTTTTGCCTAGGAAGGTGTTAGGAATGCATCAGCAATAATATTTCAGCCTGTGTTCTTAATTTCTTTAATGGTAGCCAGTTTATTGATTTCCACTTTTTCTACAATTTTGATAATTTTTCTCTGGGGAACATTAATATCTAAATTTTTAACCACATGACATACTACATTCTTATTTTTAGTATCTACTCTTGTGGTTTGAAGATGCTTGGTCCAGAGAGTCCCACTATTTGGAGGTGTGGCCTTGTTGGAGTGGATGTGGCCTTGTTGGAAGAAATGTGCCACTGTGGGAGTGGTCTTTGAGACCCTCCTCCTAGCTACCTGAAAATTAGTCTTCTCCTAGGGACCTTCAGATCAAGATGTAGAACTTTCAGCTTCTTCAGCCCCATGCCTGCCTGGTCCTTGATGGTAATGGACTGAACCTCTGAACCTGTAAGACAGCCCCAGCTAAATGTTAAATGTTGTCCCTATAAGAGTTGTCTTGGTCATGGTGTCTCTTTCACAGAAATGGAAACCCTGACAACACTGTGTACCTATATCTTCTCTTATTTCTAAATATTTATACTTTTATTTAAATTTTCTACAAAAGCCCAAGATTTGAGGCCTGTGGGTCCTTTACTCCTTTATTTTCAGATTGTTAATTTGTATTCTTATTTCCTTAGAGTATCTATATAATTTTGTTCCAGCACCCTCTTCTGTTGGCTGCTAGCCGCCAGGTCCAGGCAAGAGGAGAGAACCCAGTCCAGCTGAGTCTATCGGAGCTGAGTGGGATGGCTAGTGTCGACCAAAAAGAAACACACCAGGCCAGGAGTCTTGTCAAAACAGGAACTCAACTTTAATGTAACAATCTCTCTCGCTTATATAGAGAAGGCAAAGGGGGTGGGCACTTAGGTGTGGGGAGAGATGACGTAGGAGGCGGGGAAGGGGAAGGCGTGACTGACAGGGCCAATGGCATAGCTCTATGTCAGCAATGACAGGGTAGAGGGAGGGCCAAACAAGTCTTGCTGAGTCACTCCTATGCGGAAGTGACTGAGACAGGTCTCAGAACTCGAGCCAGGCTAGGCTTTGTCCCCAAAAGCCCAAACCAGGGTCAGAATGGGGCCCAAGACTACCATTTCCCGGGACCCCACCCTCTTGCCCTTGGGACAGTGGGAGGAGAACACCCCCAGTGCCATGCCGTCTGGGTCCAGTTCTGAGCCCTGGCTCAGAGCTGCCGCAGTCACTGCTGCGAACCTGGAGCCCCTGCACTCCCACTCCTATGGCTGGGGTAGCCCCAGGCTGCATGCTGTGCTCCCCTCTGTGAGCCAGGGAGGTGTGCCCCACGGCCACTGCTCCTCTAAAGAGGAAGCCAGGGCACTCTCCTCCCTGTGCCATTGCCAGCTTGAAACCTGGGGCCCGCGGGCAGGCTGTCTCAGGCCCCAGGCCCGCGGACCAGACGAGGTGCGGACGGCCGTCACCATGGAGACGGCCCCAGCTCAGTTGTGGCTGTGCTGCTCTTGATGCAGCGGCGCCAGAGGTCCAACAGTCTTCTGGGTTCCTTGTGCACCTACACTCATGTGAATGCACACATCCACACACATATACATGTAAGTTTAAAAGACTCTTTTAAACATTATGCTAAGTACTCTTATTCTAATTTTTAAAACTCTAGAAATATTTACCTGGTTACAATGCATTGCCTGCTTTTTTTTTTTTCCTTCTAATTTTGCTACTTTTTTTCAAATATATATATATTTGAAAATATATATCAATATTCATAAGGGAAATTGGTCTGAAGTTCTCTTTCTTTGTTGGGTCTTTGTGTGGTTTAGGTATGAGCATAATTGTGGCCTCATAGAATGAATTGGGTAGTGTTCCTTCTGTTTCTATTTTGTGGAATAGTTTGAAGAATATTGATATTAGGTCTTTGAAGGTCTGATAGAATTCTGCACTAAACCCATCTGGTACTGGGATTTTTTTTTTTTTTTTTGGTTGGGAGACTTTTAATGACTAGGTCTATTTCTTTAGGGGTTATGGGACTATTCAGATGGTTTATCTAATCCTGATTTAACTTTGGTACCTGGTATCTGTCTAGAAAATTGTCCATTTCATCCAGATTTTCCAATTATGTTGAGTATAGGCTTTTGTAGTGGGATCTGATGATGTTTTGAATTTCCTCAGTTTCTGTTGTTATGTCTCTTTTTTCATTTCTGATTTTGTTAATTTGGATATTGTCTCTGTTCCCTCTGGTTAGTCTGGCTAAGGGTTTATCTATCTTGTTGATTTTCTCAAAGAACCAGCTCCTAATTTTGTTGATTCTTTTTATAGTTCTTTTTATTTCTACTTGGTTGATTTCAGCACTGAGTTTGATTATTTCCTGCTGTCTACTCCTCTTGGGTGTATTTGCTTCTTTTTGTTCTAGAGCTTTCAGATGTGCTGTCAAGCTGCTAGTGCATGCTCTCTCCAGTTTCTTTTTGGAAACACTCAGAGCTATGAGTTTTCCTCTTAGCACTGCTTTCAGTTTATCCCATAAGTTTGGGTATGTTGTGCCTTCATTTTCATTAAATTCTAAAATGTCTTTAATTTCTTTATTTATTTATTTCTTGACCAAGTTATTATTGAGTAGAGCATTGTTCAGCTTCCATGTGTATGTGAGCTTTCTGTTGTTTTTGTTGTTATTGAAGACCAATCTTAGTCCATGGTGATCTGATAGGATGCATGGGATTATTTCACTCTTCTTTTATCTATTTGAGGTCTGTTTTGTGACTGATTATATGATCAATTTTGGAGAAAGTACCATGAGGTGATGAGAAGAAGGTATATTCTTTTGTTTAGGATGAAATATTCTATAGATATCTGTTAAATCCATTTGGTTCATAACTTCTGTTAGTTCAATATATGGAAAGCCATCAATATAATCAACGATATAAACAAACTCAAAGAAAAAACACATAATCATTTAATTAGATGTTGAGAATGCATTTGACAAAATTCAATGCCGAACTCATGATAAAAGTCTTGGAATGATCAGGAATTCAAGACCCATACTTAAACATAGTAAAAGCAATATACAGCAAACCAGTAGCCAATATCAAACTAAATGGAGAGAAACTTAAAGCAATCCCACTAAAATCAGGGATTAGACAAGGCTGCCCACTTTCTCCATACCCATTCAATATAGTTCTCGAAGTCCTAGCCAGAGCAATTAGAAAACAAAAGGAGGTCAAAGAGATACAAGTTGGAAAGGAAGAAGTCAAAATATCACTGTTTGCAGATGATATGATACTAAAGTGACCCCTGGAATTCCACCAGAGAACTCCTAAACAACTTCAGCAAAGTGCTGGATATAAAATTAACTCAAACAAATCAGTAGCCTTTGTCTACTCAAAGGATAAACAGGCTGAGAAAAAATTAGGGAAATGATACTCTTCACAATTGTCACAAATAATATAAAATACCTTGGTGTGTCACTAACCAAGCAAGTGAAAGATCTGAATGACAAGAACTTCAAGTCCTTGAAGAAAGAAATTGAAGAAGACCTCAGAAGATGGAAAAATCTCCCATGCTCGTGAATTAGCAGGATTAATATAGTAAAAATGGCCATCTTACCAAAAGCAATCTACAGATTCAAAGCAGTCCCCATCATAATACCTGCTCAATTCTTCATAGAGCTAGAAAGAGCAATTTATAAATTCATTTGGAATAACCAAAAACCCAGGATAGTGAAAACTATTCCCAACAATAAAAGGACTTCTGGGGGAATCAGCATCCCTGACCTCAAGCTGTACTACAGAGGAGTAGTGATAAAATCTGCATGATATTGGTACAGTGACAGGTAGGTGGATCAATGGAATAGAATTGAAAACCCAGAAATGAACCCACACACCTATGGTCACTTAATTTTTGACAAAGGAGCTAAAGCCATCCATTTGAAAAAAGACAGCATTTTCAACAAATGGTGCTGGTTTGACTGCCAGTCAGCATGTAGAAGAATACACATCGATCCATTCTTATCTCCTTGTACAAACCTCAAGTCCAAGTGGAACAAGGACCTCCAAATAAAACCAGATACACTGAAACTAATAGAAGAGAAAGTGGGGAAGAGCCTTGAACACATGGGCACAGGGGGAAAGTTCCTGAACAGAACACCAATGGTGTATGCGCTAAGATCAACAATTGACAAATAGGACTTCATTAAATCGCAAAGCTTCTGTAAGGCAAAGGACACTGTCAATAGGACAAAATGGCAACCAACAGATTGGGAAAAGATCATTACCAATCCTATGTCTGATAGAGGGCTAATATCCAATATATACAAAGAACTCAAGAAGTTAGAGTCCAGAGAACCAAAAGTCCTGTTTAAAAAGGGGTACAGAGCTAAATAAAGAATTATCAACTGAGGAATATCGAATGGCCAAGAAGCACCTAAAGAAATGTTCAACATCCTTAGTCATCAGGGAAATGCAAATCAAAACAACCCTGAGATTCCACCTCACACCAGTCAGAATGGCTAAGATCAAAAAATCAGGTGACAGCAGATGCTGGTGAGGATGTGGAGAAAATGGAATCTCCTCCATTTTTGATGGGATTCCAAGCTGGTTCAACCCCTCTGGAAATCATTCTGGTAGATTCTCAGAAAATCGGCTATAGTACTACCTGAGGACCCAGCTATACCACTACTGGGTATATACCCAAAAGATGCTCCAACATATAACAAGGACACATGCTCCACTATGTTCATAGCAGCCTTATTTATAATAGTCAGAAGCTGGAAAGAACCCAGATGTCCTTCAACAGAGGAATGGATACAGAAAATGTGGTACATTAATACAATAGAATACTACTCAGCTATTAAAAACAATGACTTCATGAAATTGTTAGGCAAATGGATGGAACTAGAAAATATCATCCTGAGTGTGAAACCCAGTCACAAAAGAGCACACATGGTATGCAGTCACTGATAAGTAGATATTAGCCCCAAAGCTCAGAATACCCAAGATACAATTCACAGATCATATGAAGCTCAAGAAGAAGAAAGACCGAAATGTGGATGCTTCAGTCCTTCTTAGAAGAGGGAACAAAATACTCATGGGAGGTAGAGGGTGGGAGGGACTTGGGAGGAAGAGAGGAGGGGGAGGGGGAAAGGTGGGCAAGATCAGGTATGAGAGGAGATGGGGATGATATACAGAGAGTCAGGAAATTGAGCAGAGGTGTGTAGCAATGCAAGATGGAGAACTGGTGTTAGCCACCAGCAAGTCCCAGATGCCAGGAAAGCAAGAGGCTCCCAGAACCCAACAGGGATGAGATTAACTGAAATGTCCAACAAAGGGGAGGGAGAACCTGTAGAGACCATATCCAGAGGCTAGACAATGCTCCCTGTCAGGGGATGGGGCCACCCACTCATCTCCAAATTCTTAACCCAGAAGGGCTCCTGTCTAAAGGAAATAGGGGGACAAGGTGTGGAGCAGAGACTGAAGGAAAGGCCATCCAGAGACTGCCCCCCTGGGGATCCATCCCATATATAGACACCAAACCCAGACACTATTGCAGATGCCAAGAAGTGCTTGCTGACAGGAACCTGATATAGATGTCTCTCAAGAGGCTAGCCAGAGCCTGACAAGTACAGAGGCAGATGCTTGCCAACAACCATTGGATTTAGCACAGGTTCCCCAATGGAGGAGTTAGAGAAAGGACTGAAGGAGCTGAAGGGGTTTGCAACCCCATGGGAAGAACTACAGTATCAATCAAGCAGACCCCCCAGAGCTCCCAGGGACTAAACTACCAACCAAAGAGTACACATGGAGAGCTCCAGCTGCATATGTAGCAGAGGGTGGCACTGTTTGGCATCAATAGGAGAAGCCCTTGGTCCTGTGAAGGTTGGATGCCCCAGTGTAGGGGAATGCCAGGGCAGTGAGGTGGGAGTGGGTGCCTGAGAGGGGGAGCATCCTCATAGAAGAAAGGGGAGGGGAGAGGTGAGAGGGGGGTTCAGGAAATAGGGATAACATTTGAAATGTAAATACATAAAACATTCCCCCCAAAAAAGAAAAAAAATGTATCTTCAAACATATATATTTCCAAATATATATTTTTCAAATATATTTTTTCAAATATATATTTTATAAATATTTTCATATATATATTTCAAATGTATATATTTTTGAAAAATATTTATTTTAAAATATATATTCAAATATGTATATATTTTCATATATATATATGCCTGATGTAGAGCCATTGTTCAGTAGCCATGGGGGTGGGTGCAGTTCATCTTATAGGTCCCTGCGGGGTGTTCATATCTCTTGTAAGACTTTTTAAATCATTTGCTTGTAGCCCAGGAATATCCTTTCTTACAGCTTAAACCATCCCTATAGTACTTAGACAAATGTGTTCTATGTGAATAGCTAAGACACTGTGTTGTTTAGGGACTAATGGACAGGAACAATTTGTTCATGTTTCCTCTGGGCTGAATCAGTGAATGCAGAGCCCATGGGTGGGAAGAGCTGACCGTAGCTCCTTTTCATGTGATGCTTTGAGGACAGAGTGGACTGTAATTTTGCTTTTAGAGATCTTTCTTAGGATGCTAGTTTGTGAGCATAGGGTTGCTTTTCTATAGTAACAGAGGTGAGCATCAAAGGTCTCACCTTGGATTCTCCCGGCTACCCCCTGCTCTGCACACCAGCAGGAGTTTCTCCACAGGCCTTGTTAAGCTTACATCCCCACACTTACACCCTCTGTTAACCTGTCTCTTCTGCCCAAACTGTGTCTATGAAAGCTCTTGCACACAGACTCCTACTGTCCCAGGCTAGGGTGCCTTGGGCTTCTCTGTGGCCCCTGGAGCATTCTCTTGGCCTCTGTCTGTTCCTGTGCTGTGGATGGCAGCCTATTTCCCATGTCAAGACCCAGATTTAAAGGTCCTCTCAGCATCACAGAAGAGAAGGTTTGGGCGGGGAGGGAGGTTTGTCTTATTTCTTAGTTATCACTGTTCTTATTGATTTGGGTGTTTTCTTGTTTGTTTCTTTAAGAAGAGGAAGATAAAATATCTTTATTTGCTCACTGTCAAACTGTAAACCTAGTATGAAGATTCCGACGTCCTGTAGCTAGCGACTGTTACTGTTGCTTTAAATGTGCTCAGTTCCCACCCCTAACCTTGTATTGGTTCAATTCGTTTCTTTCTTTCCAGCAACCTCCACTTTATTTTCAGCCCTTCTCAATTTGAATTCCTCAGTGCTAAGAAGCCTAGAAGATGAACAGATTATAGAGCCTTAACCATGGTCTCTAGCCCACATTTCAGGATCATGTTATTTTTCTAAATGATCACTTCTGATCACAGAAAAAGGTTTTAATTTTATGTTCAGGGATCACAGTGAAATCACAACAAGGTGTTTTTAACTGTGATGAATGAAAACATGATGAAGCATTATATACAAAGGAAATACAGTCTATTCTAAGGTACACATTACCATAAATATCCTTATTTGTCAATTATACTGTATCAGATCCGATAAGTTGATTAAAAGGGCGTTATTCTGAAACAGTGCAGCAACTGTAGATGAAAAGTGTGTCTGTGTTAAAGATGAAGGCTATTGGAAGCACCATTTTACTTTAGTTGGTTAAGGATTAACTGCATTTCAAAAAGCAGGCGAGTTTTTAAAATGCCCATTTACCAGTTTGTATGGAGAAACTGAAAACCACACTTCAGAGCACATTTTATACAAGTGTAGGGGGTTTTTATTCAGCTTCCTGTCTCTGCTGGCCGCCTGCTTGGGAACTGGGGAGGGCTGTGTGATCGTAGCAAGGACGTAAATTTATATCTTTGGCATAAAATGAAAGATACCGTGATCAGAAATGTGCAAATGTTTCTGCTTGTCTAACAACTTGATCTTAGAAGTTCAGTGCACCTCTCAGAAGGGGAGAGGGACCGAATGAATGTCAATAGTCTAAACATTGGTTTGCGCTTCTGGCAGATTCCCCGTGAGAGGCAGTGGGGTGCGGTGTGGTGAATGCTTACTGAGCATGCTGGGATATTCTCCATCATGGGCCCACACAAGATCTGCTTACTGTTCCCCAGACAGTGAAAACTACTTGGCCCAGGGTAATATCACTCTGGATCCTACAGCTCAATAATTCTAGTTAAACTAGATAGTATAAGAGATGTAAATTTAGACCTAGGCTCTTGGAGAAAAGAACCCAACAACAGATGTGCATCAAAACAAAGTTTGCTTGATCAGAAGCCTCTCCCATCCCCCACTTCCTCACCCTGCTCTGAAAGCCACACTTCTTAATTTCCTGGTCTCCTAGGTATTTCTAAATTGGATACTCTTGTTCTCTGACAATAAGGTTGTTGCCACAGCTGCACCAGTTCCGTCTCCCCCTTCTCTGATTTTGGGGGGAACTGGAAACCAATGTGGTTTGTTTTTGTACATAGCAACTTGGCCCAGATTTCAGGAAGACCACAAAAGAATCTGATAACACACTTGGACTCAGACTGCACACGCACAGATAGAAATACATCCCATGCCTGGTCTCCGTGTTCACCCGCAGGGGTGAGGTGTTCCTGCTTTCAACATCAGCAAGTGTTTCTTAACCTGGAACGCTGTTTTAAGAGGATGCTGTGTGGCTCGGCCAGACATCCAGTAAAGCGCTTAGAAATGACCATTCTCTCTCGAAAACGCTGCATTTTGTGGCCTAAATTTTTTCTGGTCAGGGTCTAAACCTAACAACATCCTATAAGTTAGATTTAAAATATGATCGGAATGGCGAGGACCATTGTTTTGACGGCAATTTTGTGCACTTGTTTATAAGAAGCATTAGGCAGGGGACCCAAGGTTGGACTTGAGAATAAAGGAAGTAGAGAGTAGCAAAAGTTAGAATAGAGATGACTTACTTCCTCAGCAAATGATTTCTACGTTTGTCATGCTTATGGATGTTTTCCTGAATTGAAATCTAAGTGTTAAGTCCAAAGCACAAGAACATAAGCTCTTCTGACTGATGTGAATGGGTGTCTTTATTCTCTCTTTGTAGGTCTAGCCCTTAAGCCATGGCAATCCTTAAATTTCTTCTGTAGGTTTTTTTAAACAAGGTTTTTTTTTTTAAAAAAAAGCCTCACATTATCTCTACTGCAATATGCATAAATCTATTTTCTAATTTATACAAATATAAATTTCTTGGAGTGTGATGTGTATGTTTTGATGCGGGTGCGTGCACTTCATGGTGCATATGTGGACGTCAGTGGACAATCTCCTGGCATCAGATATCACTCCTCACATTGTCAGCTTGTTTGAGACAAGGTCTCTTCCCTACTGCACAAGCCAGGCTACTGAGTTCCTAAGCTTCAGGAAAGCCTCCTGGCTTTGTCTCCTCTCTTCCACAGAGGTTCACTGGGATTGTAGACACCGTGCTTCTGTGTCTGGTTTTTACATGGATTCTGAGGATCAAGACTTAGGTCTCCTGGCTTGCATGGAAGGTGTTCTTCCTCACTGAGCCATCTCCCCAAATGCTTTTCCGAATGTTTGGGGATGTTTTCTTTAATTCATACTGGCCTTTGATATGTAGAAGTTTCTTATGCTATGAGTTAGAATTGCCATGTGCAGACTATACAGTATGTGCAAAGTAGAAAAGATTGCAGTCACATTGCCATGTGCCCCTAGGAAACTGAGACAGGAGGATAGCAAGCTTGAAGCCAGCCTGGGCAACACAGTGAGACTCTATGTGAAAAAAAAAAAAAAA
>JADRCH010000118.1:1691918-1794546 GCA_019843965.1 Rhynchomys soricoides | reverse complement strand
GCCTCTGATTCCCATTGATCAAGTTCCCAACACAAAGCCTGGGCTGGGTGGTCACTGGAGACAGACATTCTATCAAAATCCAGTTCCAGACCAAAGGCTGAGCAAAGGCTGTAGTGCACGGTATAGTGTGGTGCATCTCCCCTGCATGAGCCAATTTGCCCAGAGTGGTAGAGAATTCTAGTTGGAAGTTAGGCATACCTGTACCTGACAACGGGCTTTTTTTTCTGTAATTCTGGGGTGTTAGGCAAAGGCTTGGTTACTTACAGCTTAGCAATTACACAGCTCTCTCACTCAACTTCTGAGTGAGATTAGGCCCCTGCTTAGGCCCATGATGACTTGGTGATGCTAGGTTGCTATAAATGAGAGACAGTTTCCCATACACCCCAGGCACAAGACAGGTTACTATAAAGGGATTCAGAAACAACCCTAGGCACCCAGTCTCACACGCCCATCCATGGGGCAGGAAAACAGCTCTTAGATTTGTTTGGCTACTCACAAAGGAAGAGAAGAACTGGGCTTTCCTTGTGTCTCTGCGACTAGAGTTCTCTCTCCCTGAGGTAGGAGAGACAGGGACAATTACCAAACCATTTTATCTCACTTCCCTCTTCTATGGAAGGAAGCTTGACTCCAAATATCTACGTTTGTAGTTTTAGAAATTAAATTATTATTACTCAAGAATGGGGAGCATTACCTCAAGGAAGAGCCACACAAAGATGGATCTAAACGGCGGAGAGACAGTTGGGAAAGTTCCCAATCTGCAGATGAGAGCCTCCTTAGCCTTTGTAACTGAAGAGCCCTCAGAAACCATGGGCTCCCAAAAGGAGAGGAGGGTAGGTGTGTACAGAAGTCACACAGGCAGCATGAATATCCTCCCCCCCAAAAACCCTCAAAGAGTCCACACAGCTGGATGTGTGGTATGTCAGGCTTCTCTAAAGAGTGCGCCTGTCCTTTTCAGTACACGCAAAAACCACTAAATCCTCTGTTGCTCATATATCCAGAAAGGTCAAGAATTTTAAGACAGATTCAAAAGCAACCCCAGGATAAGCTAATACATGCTAATAAAACATCTCTATCTGTGCTGGCTCCAGCAGAGTGGACCATCAACTGTTCTTTCGAGGAATATCTTAAAACAGGGACCGTATCAAAAATACAATAATGTCTGCCTATGAGGGACAGAGTCAGTCTGTAAACCACAGTATCTCTGTAAAGAAACAGACTTCCTGTCTATTTTTTATGTGTCCAATTAAGTGCAGATTTTTGGCTGCACAAGCAACCTAACCGCAGCATTATTTTTTTTGTGTCCAGAAAAAAACAAGAAATGAACTAAAAAACTAAACAAGGAAAGATCGATCAGTCTTAAGAGAAGGCAGTTTGATAAACATTGTGAGATACTTTCTTTTAATGACTCGATATTTTTAACCTGGATGTAACCGACCTCTAGCACTGTAGCTGAAGATCACATTTCTAGGGCTCTTCCAACAGCCCAGCTCAGAGGGATCACCATCCAGTCAGGTGAGAGCACCTCAAAGCCATGCATGAAATCAAATAGCATGGCACCCAGGCTGGGGATGGCTTCTTGAGAAGAGTGCCTGAGAATTAAAGAGAAATTATTTGGTGGATAAATAAAGACTGGTGACCCAGCTCCAAAGCAGTGGAAGCCAGCCTAAAGTCTAGTTCTCATCTAAATATATGAAGTCTAAGAAAATGAATAGGTTTTCATGTTCCACCTGAGTGCTGAACACCTGAGCACTTCCTGGCTTAAAACAGAAGCCATATTACCAGAGTACTGAGAGAAAGGCCAAGTGGGACCACAGCATGGCCACGTGGGATGACAACAGGACCCAACTCTTATGCCCCCAAGAGATCCAAGAGTTCTGAGAGTCCATGCTTGCTGTGTGGATCCTGTCAAAAGCTCCAACGAACCTAATCAGATCACTCTACCTCCTAAAGTCTACAAAACCAGAGCCTCCATTGGGTGCTGCAGTTGGGTCCACACAAATCTGAACACATAGTTTGGTGCCAGCTAACATCCGTGTATCTTTGTCTCTACGGTAAAAATAATACAACTCCTAAACCTAAGGCTCAACAAACACCATGGAAGAGGGGAAAGAAAGACCGTACAAATTGAAGGATCAGGAACTCTTCTGTGAGATTGTATCTCTGAGAAATTACAGGGAAGCTTCAGCCATGATATGTCAACAATGTATTATGGCTTCCTAAACAAGATCTGGACCATGCCAACACCAACAGACATAGGAATGAGAAGAACCTCATGGGTCCCACTACTAGACAAAGAACTATAGGCAACTAAAGATGCTCAGAGCAGGAGAATTGATCTTCTCCAACAATAAGGCCCTAAAATGTCTACCCAATACCAAGTGGTCAACCCTGAAGTTACATATACACAAGTAACATAAAACAGACGTAGCAAGTTGTATTTATATATTTAGGTGTGTGTGTGAGAGAGAGAGAGAGACAGAGACAGAGACAGACAGAGAGAGACAGAGAGAGAGAATAACAAAGAAAAGGTAAAAGGGTCCATGAATCCAAGAGGAGAATATTTGAAGAGGGCACAGGGGAGGCATTGGAACAAGAAATAGGAAGTGGGAAAATGATGTACCTATATTTTAAAACCATTAGCAATGCTTTGAGCAGGGTGCCCAAATCAGCTGAAAAGACCTTTGCTCTTATGTGAGGCTCTACTTGGCCCAGAACACCTGTTTGGGGTAAATTGATCCAATGTCTTCTGAACATTTATAAAGCTCTGGGTCAATGGGTTTCTGAGTCAACAGTAAGTATTGCTATATAGACTATAACTTAAGTTCGCACAGCAGGGTAATGTTTTCCTTTGTGCCCCTAAGTCTACTCTTTAGACCAGTTTTACTTCAAACCCCCCTCGCACCTTGCCAAAGGCTGGGAGCATGCTAACCTGTGCTACAGTCATTTTCCTCATCAGTGACACATGTTGGTTGTATGGGCTGTACCAACTTGTATTGGTGGGATGGTGGCAAATCAGATGATTTAGCTGAAAATGATTTTAAAACCTCCAGAAAAAGAATCCCAATCCTTTCCCAGTGTATGCTAAAGCCAAACCACAATTGTTGTTTTCAAAATAAAGGTTATAAACAGGCAAGCCAAACAACCAAGTGCTTCAACGTGAACTGCCTTGTGATTTCAATGCGTTTGAGACACAATGGAAAATGTGATCCTGGAGGAACCCAGGGAAACCATGCTCACAATTAATGGGCTGTGGTGACAGGGACTGCATTGTTCCATGTTTGCATATGAACATGTTTTATTTTATCTCGTGTCATATAAAGTTTGAATTTAGACCCAGTTTTGAGTCCCAGTTTGAGATGTAAGTGATATCAGACACGAAATAAGCTCATTAAACACACATCACACCCTCTCAGGAGTCAGTATGCTTCATGAACCACAGCCCTATTGCTCACCAAGAGCCCTCCTAATGAGGCCAAACTGACTAATGCATATTCCAAGAATAATACTTGACCAAAATTGAATGCAATTCTCCTGTACTTATTATAATTTTCTATGACAGAGAGCAGAGGCTAAATTCGGTGAAAGTATTGTTTTTCTTCTATGTGTGGGTCTGCCAAATCTTGATTTTATTTCTGTCCCTTCCCCTTCAGCCCTCCCCATGGGAATCATGGGACGGCCATGGCAGCCAACTTGACTTGTTGGTATCTGGGTGGTGCCATCTTTCACCCCTCTTGATACATTCTTGATCTTTGCTTCACCCTTCTTGATACATTCGTGGTACAGAACGGAAATAGCCCCAGATGGAGGAATCATTATGGAAGGCAATTTCAAGAGCACAGTGCAATCATCACAATGTCCATCTGATATTCTATATGCTCAGGGCAATTGTCATGCTGACCATGGAGAAGCCATCTAAGGTCTGAAGCTTTCTTTCTTTCCTAAGAATGAGAGATGACAGTGAGCCACAGGATATGGGAAACATAAACATGTGTGGTCACATGATATTAGAGGAGCGTGTACTTCAGCATTTGAGTACACTGAAGGAGGAGAAGAGGAGGAGAAAGATGAGGAGGAAGGAAGGAGGGAAGGAAGGAAGAAGACGAGGAGGAAGAAGAAGAGGGAGAGGAAGAAGGAGGAGGAGGAGGAGAAGAAAGAAGCAGCCACAAATAGTATGCTTGTATCATTTGTTTCAGCCATTAGTGCAAAATACTAGAGAGAAATATTTTTATCACATGGAAATTGAGATCTCTTCCACCAAATGATTTTCCACTAGCTTAAAGAATCGTTGTACAGAGCCAGGCAGTGGTGGTGCATGCCTTTAATCCCAGCACTCTGGAGGCAGAGGCAGGTGGATTTCTGAGTTCGAGGCCAGCCTGGTCTACAGAGTGAGTTCCAGGACAGCCAGGGCTACACAGAGAAACCCTGTCTCGAAAAACCAAAAAAAAGAAAAAGAATCGTTGTACAAACTCAAACTCCCATCCTTGTAGAATTTGTCTTGTGAATAGAGTGATGTGTGGAGAGAGGACTGGAGTATGCAGCACTGGAGCAGAATGGAAACATCAATGGCATAAACCTTGTCTTCACAGGTCTCAGTGGGTTTAGCTTGAGGCAAGGCTTATGGTGTACACTCAACACAACACACTTCCCTCTGGGCATTTGTTTATTCATTTGTCTTAGGGACATGGACAATGGAGTCAATGGAAACCATCGGATGGAGGATGGATTTATTACCTTTTTCCTGGCTATGACCAAGTACCTGACAAAAGCGATTTAAAGGAGGAAGAGTTTAGTTTTGACTCACAGTTTGAGTAGCTGCAGTTCATCACTGGGAAAAAGCTTGGCTGGCAAAGCCTGAGGCCACTGGTCACAGAAAACTGACAGGAAGTAGGAAGAACTAAAAATTCTTAAGGCCTACCCCCAGTGACTCACTTCCTCTATCAAGGACCCTACTAAAGGTTCTATGCTCTTTCAAAACAGCTTCACCACCTGGGGAGTACTTTTCTTCAAAGCCACAAGAGCTAGTCAGCAGGCCCAGAAGCTCTCTCCCCAAAGCTATGAATGTCTTCCTTGCCATTCCCAAGACCCTTAGTCACTCCCCAAAAGTCTTCTGAAACAGATGTGAATTTACAAACATCCCTGTGCATTACTCTCAGATGCTGGAGTGCAGGGCAGGGGCCTCCTCTTCCTCTATCATAGGACTTATTGATACTTGGACAAGAACAGGGACAACTATTAACACTGACTGCTCATGTATGTGACATGCACAGAATGGCCAGGGAGAATGTGCTGTGCATTTGTCATGACTAACAACCCACACAACTGGTCCATTCTGGTTCACTCAGGGCATAAGCACTGCCCCTAGCCCCTCAGAGCTGAGACACCCAGGAAGCCAAGATAGACCATCTAAGTCTTTGTCTTAAACATGTAGGGTATTATGCACAGTAGTATGTGTGTGGAGGGTGATATGGGCTACAAACATCCCTTAACAAGAGAAAACATCCGATCACTGTTTACTGTTTCTTGGGAGTCTAATACTCTGCAAGTTATTTTAATTACTCTTTTGAAGATGTGTCAGTTCCTATATTGTTCAAAAGGGGAACTGAGTAGTCCGTCTGTCAGAAAATAAACACATCCTGAAGACTCAATGTGTGCCAGACACAGTTACAGGCAAGAGAGGTGAAGTATAAAACGAATCATGCAAAGTCCTATTCTCTGGGGACGTGAATTCAAGGTGATTGGAAAAGGAAACAGGTAATAGAAACAGGTAATAGAACCAGGTCCAGTAAAGCACAGCACAGCAGAGAGAGCAGATGTGCTGGAGAGAACAGTAGTGACCAGCAGCTAAGAGAGGGAAAACCAGTTGGAAAGGCTGAGAGCTTTCCTTCTGTTGTGAGGCTGTTGCTTGAGCAGACAGCTGCGAGGTGTGTGTCTAGTACAGGGTGTGCAAAGGACCAAGGCAGAGGCATACTTAACCTGCCTGAGGAACTGCTAAGGGACATGCTCAGCTTACAAGGCATTAACTGGGTCTGGGAAGAGTTGGAGAGGCAATCAAAGACAGAGCAAAGAAACCCTTTCGGGTGTGGTCTTTGCTTTTTAGTAAACTACAAACACATGTGACACTCAAATCATTTTTTTTTGGCATTTTTTAATAGGATATTTTCTTCATTTACATTTCAAATGTTTTCCCCTTTTCAGGTCTCCCCTTTGGAAACCCCTTTTCCCATCCTCTCTCCCCCTGCCTCTATGAGGGTATTTCCCCACCCACCTATCCCAGTCTTCCTTCCCTGGCATTCGCCTACACTGGGGCATTGAACCCCCTCAGGCCCAAGAACCGCTCCTCCTACTGATGTCCAACAAGGCCCTCCTCTGCCACATATGCGGCTAGAGCCAAGGGTCCCTCCATGTGTACTCTTTGGTTGGTGGTCCAGTCCCTGGGAGCTCCAGGGGGTCTGACCAGTTGACGCTGTTGCTCCCCTCATGGGACTGCAAACACCCTCAGCCCCTTGGAATACTACTCAGCTATTAAAAACAATGGCTCCATGAAATTCACAGGCAAATGGATGGAACTTGAAAATATCATTCTGAGTGAGGTAACTCAGTCACAAAAGAACACACACAGTGTGTACTCACTGATAAGTGGATATTAGCCCAAAAATTCAGAATACCCAAAATTTAATTCACAGACCGCATGAAGCTCAAGAAGAAGGAACACCAAAGTGTGGGTGTTTCAGTGCTTCTTAGAAGGGAGAACAAAATACCCACAGGAGGAAATATGGAGACAAAGTGTGAAGCAGAGACAGAAGGAAAAGCCATCCAGAGACTGCCCCACCTGGGCAGTCATATATCCTAAATATAGTCATCAAACCTGGATGCCCGGGAAGTGCTTGCTGATGGAAGCCTGATATGGGTGTCTACTGAGAGGCTCTGCCAGAGCATGAAAAATACAGAGGCAGATGCTCACAGCCAACCATTGGACAATGGAAGAGTTGGACACTCAGATCTTAAGGAGGCAGAGCACATACACTCACCAATCAGTGTGACTGTCTGGCCTCTTCAGTGACACAGAATCCAAGAGGACCCCAAAATGCCAAACGTCAGCTTTTAAGTAGGCACATAGTAGAGATACCTCCCGGTCGATTCCAGAGGAATTTCAGGTGAAGGGGATGAGGTACATGCGTCAACCAATAGGGAGAGAAGGCTTTTCAAAAACTCCAATGTAGGGCATCTGGCAGAGAGTTCTGGTGAAAGGTAATATCTGGAATCTCAAGGAAGAGCAATGTCTGAACCTCCTTTTCAAGTGATTGTTCTTACTGAGGTGTTAAGATTTGGCCCTGATAAAGTGGGGGTGAGTATGGGAACCAGTCCTGAAGAAACCGTGGGATCCAGTACTATCAACTTAACAGGGCCTGGAGTCAGCAAGGAGACAAGCCTCTGAAGAAACTGTGGGATACAGTACTATCAACTTAACAGGGCCTGGAGTCAGCAAGGAGACAAGCCTCTGAAGAAACTGTGGGATACAGTACTATCAACTTAACAGGGCCTGGAGTCAGCAAGGAGAAAAGCCTCTGAAGAAACTGTGGGATACAGTACTATCAACTTAACAGGGCCTGGAGTCAGCAAGGAGACAAGCCTCTGAAGAAACTGTGGGATACAGTACTGTCAACTTAACAGGGCCTGGAGTCACCAAGGAGACAAGCCTCTGGGCATGTCACCAAAGACTCGCCCTTACTGTGTGGGACTGACTATTCATGGGCTTGGGTTCCAGACTGAATAAGAAGTGGAAAGAGAGCCGAGCACCAGCCTTCATTGCTCTCTACGGATGCAGTGTGATTCCCTCTGGTTAGCTCACACTCTGGCTGCCATGCCTTTTCCGTAGTAGATTGCATTCTTCCTAGTTGTAAACCAAAACCCCCCTCCTCCCTTAAACTTCCGGCATTGCTCACAGTCATGAGAAAGGTGCAGGGAGAGAGGCAGAGGCCGAGAGACACTGCATCTGGAGTAAGAGGGAAAGAGTTATCAGGTAGAGAGTGGAAGATGGGTTTTGCCATAATCTTGGATTGGAAAGACAGAGACAGAGGAGGATTAGGAGCCATGATCAAAAGTTTGAACATGTTGAGCTTGAGATGAGTTATAATGATCAACACCTATTGTGCATCAAGTCAACATCCCCGTGATCTAAACAGCATGTGAGTGTCCTTGCTTTTGAACTGAGGTAACTGGGCTCAAAGAGCTGAAACGACTTGCACAGCAAGTAAATCGAACCCTTTAAGATCTCAGAGGAGGGCATTCAATTCTGAGTTGAATTTTTTTCCTGGGACACCTCACTGAGAGCTCAAGAACATTACAGGTAGAAGGTAGACAACTGAAGAGGATTTCCCTTTCTGTGACCTCTCAGCACCAAGATTTAAATCAAAACTGACCAAACTTTAAAATTGAATGAGTCTGCTCTAAAAGGGGTGAAGAGGATCTCAATCTCAATCCCCTTGAGAAAACTAAAAGGATTTTTCCCTCCTCCTGAAAACTAAAACAAAACTGAGGTGAGTCTAAGGCCAGCCTGCTGATTGCATCAGAGACAAAGATGAAAAGAGAAGAGAGAAGTGGGCAGGAACCCTAAACCAGCAGGCTGAGGGGCTGGCCTGGAGGCTCACATTATCAGACATTAGTCAGAGAGGGATGTGCTTTAGCTGGCTTAGAAGAAAACTGAAATAACATGTTAATTTTAGGTTCTTTGATATTTTTTTTCCTGGAGATATTTTGTTTTGATACGTCCAACAACAGCCAAAGAGAAAAGCTCAGGAGACAGACATAATAAAAACAGCTGATGACCCAGGGCAACTGCACGTGAGCTCCATTTTCTTAGTCCTGCTCAGCCCCAAAGTGCATATCACCACTGCACTGCAGGGCCCACCCCCAGGAGAACTTAGCTTCAACATTGCAAAGCGCCTGCACTGGGGCTCCTTCAGCTAATGGCTCTGAGACCTGTTAAAACTCAGAGGCTTCTGAGAAGGACACAGACATGCAACTCATTTGGAGGGCCCTTAGCTTACTGGGGCGTTGAGGGGTGCTTACCAATAAGAACCCTAGTTGCTTAGTCCAGAAACTCCTTTTGGGCAGAGAGAAGACTGGCTTCTAGTGGTTTAGAAACCAGGCTGTCACTGTTGGTGGGATAGGGCAGGGGTGGTGTACTCATCCACTTAACCAGTATTTATTGTCAAAAGTGGTAACATTACCATAAAAATGAGAGCTTAAAAAGAGGAGTGGGAGATAGTAAGAGATAGGGTTTTTTAATTATTTTTTTTTCATTTAGTTCAACACCAAAGATATTGCAGAAACTACAAAGATGTTGACCAGAGCAAGTAAAAGCAAGGACTGAAGAGAGATTGGGACCAGAGCATGATGGGAGGAGCTGAGAAATTGAGGGAAAGAATATCATGTATTGCATAATTGTCTATAATGCTTGCTCTTTAAAGATTTCTTTTGCTGATTGTCTGGCAGTTGCATGTGAATGCTGTTGCCCCTGGGAACCAAAGGCAATGGATACCCCTGGAGCTGGAGTCACAGCCAATTGTAAGCTACCAATGTGGATGCTGGGAACCAATCTTGGGTCCTCTTCAAGAATGCTACAAGTTCTTAGCACCTCTCCAGTCCTGAATGCTTACCTTTCAGAAGTGCATGTGTGTATATTCCAGTAACAATTTAACCTGAATGAACACAAAAATTGTTTTTATATAAGAGCATGAGGTTAAATGATGAATGTCCCTTATTGTCGAGTAAACTTAAAATGGAATATTGAGAAGCAAAGAAGAAGGGGAAACTAGAATTTAGTATAAGAACAATGTAGGGAAGGAATGTAGACCTATTTCCTGACAGCAGCTTCTTCTGCCAACTGGCTAGCCAGCATTTTGAAGTTATACCCAGTTGTGTTGTTTGTGGCTCTACATGTCCCAGACTCTATTTCTTCCCCTCCCTTCTCTTTGAACTCAGACATTTTAGAGGGTTTTTTCCTATGTTAGAGATGGATCCTCTGTAGGAGACAGCATCAGGAAGGGTGAGGAATCAGCACACACAGAAGAGCCCATTTCTACCATTTCCCTTTGATGCCACAACTCTGATGATGAGCTGTGCTCTTACCTACCAGCTTCCCAGCTGGATCTTAAGAAAGATCTTTCAAAAATAAATTGCCAGAAGCAAAGAAAAATGTTAATACATTTAAACATGCTTGAGGTGAATCATTCCTAGAAGCTCAGACTTCAAACAAGTAATCATTAAAATTATTACTGTTGACTCTGAGGCCTGTTCTCCAAAGGCCAGGGATGTCAGGCTTCCTATTACAACACTCTGACAACCCTTTCTTCACATAATTGGTGCCAGTGTCTCCAGACTTTCTTTTCTCTCTTCCCAAGAAGCCCTGCTTTGGTTAGCTACCTAGAAAACCTTTACAAGTTAGTAGCTGCTGGTCAATATCTACCCAGGATGATCAGCATAATTGCACAATGAAACTCAGGCTTGTCACTGATAGCAACATTAGTTTACATCCCACTCGACTATGCATGCCATGAATTCAGATACGATTTAGTGTGCCTGCCAAAATTACAAGGGCACTAGGAAGAAAGAATACTTCCTCTATCTGAAGGAGCATACAGCCTACTGAAATCAGAATAAAACCTAATGCATGCTTTAATAAGGCATTTTAATATGTGTCACTTTCCTTTGCTGTTCCTAGTGAGCATCTTACCCAACTGTTTCCCGTTGACCTTTGTAGATTAGGAGAAAACGGATCCCACTCAAGAGGATCAGAGTGAACCAACCCATATATGACTTCGGCACAAGGATTATTCTGAGCTGGTCATCTGGGCAAACAACAGATTCAGATGAAGCTTTTAGCTTCCCACTTTCGGTTGAAAATGGCACTGATTTCTGTCTGTGATGGAGACTCCTCTCCACACCAGAAAGGTGGGGATGGCTTACTAAAGAAGACACTGGCTTGAGTGAGTATCAACAGTCTTACCAAGGGACTCAGTTATCCACAGCCCTTATATATTTACCATTTGCAAATTAATGTCCCTAGAAACCTAAGTGTGTCCCCAGGGTTGCCAGGCTATATCTCCGTTAAGGTGACATACACACTTCTGTGACTTTGAGCCCTTGCTCCTTTTTCCCTTCTGAATACTTCCATATGTTTATGTAAAAATCATTTACTGAATTGATTCTTGTGGGTTTAATTTTCCAGCATCAACTAAAGAGCACGAGAGTAAAGGGGAGATACGATACACATTTCACAGAGGAAAGGAAGCAGAAAAGCCAGTGCTACACAGTATGGAGGGCTGGGAGAGGTGGTGTAAGTTGAAGAGTTCAGACTTTCATAACTGCTCACTAAACCTTGAAAAAGATGCTTGCCTTGGGTGAGACACGTTGAAACATCAGGGTAGATGTGAAGTCGTCAGAGACAAAGGCAGCCTGGAGCTGCCTGCGCCTGGAAGAAGCCAACACTCCACTTCATATACACTGACAGTTTTATTTCACTTCATGTTTCTGAGCCAAAGTCTCATATATCTAAAGCTGACTTTCAATCTACTACGTGGCCAAAAATGATCTTGAACCAGAGATTATCCTGCTTCTGCCTCCCCAGACCTGGGATTACAGATGTGTGCCACCAAGCCCTGCTATTATGCTGAGAACAAACGCGGGGCTCTGTGGACATAGACAAACACTTTGCCAATCAAAATACAACCCCAGCTTTGTATTTTACTTTTCTTCTTCAAAAAGCTGAGTGGTAGAATACTTCCTTAGTGTGTGCAGGGCCCTGGATTATAGTCTTGGAATGAGGAAAAGAAAAAAGACTTCACCTGTCTATCAGAGGAACTGTGCGCTCAAAAAAGATTTAAGAGAAATTATTAAATGCTTCCGCTGAGCTGTTCCATGGGCAGTTCACGAGACAACCAACCATCAGCGTGGCTCTCCAGTCTGAACGACAGCTGGTGAAATCAAAGGTCTGTAACTTTAGCTGAGGTCTCCTCCATGTGTACCACTGCAGGGCCTAAATGATCTCATATTTATTTTTTTAAAAAATTCAGCAATTGTAGTTACCACATCCACATCTGACAACTAGCTGAGCCTTCACATTGGCTTTCTCATCTAAGAAACAGGCGTGGCTGTGGGATGGAAAGCCAAATGGAAAGATCTATCATGTCCTCCAGAGAAGTACTGCATTTTTGGGTGACATGTAGAGAGTCACAGCACCATCAAGGTACCAGTTGGTAGATCCTAATGTGTTCTTCTTCAGACACTTTCTCACCCTAAGCAGGAGACAGGTTGGTTATGAAAAAGGACAGTTTGTGATCATAAAGTCACATGTTGGTGACCCAAGTTGGGGTTGTTGCAGATAGGTTTTGTTTGTTGGACAAATCAATACACCCCCTGGATTTTATTGTATCCAGTGTGGGTAGAGGGACTTGTTCATGCCACAACCCTCATATGGAGGTCAGATGAAAAGACTTTTGAGAGATGGGTCTCTCTCCCTTGTGTGGGTTTCAGGGATTGAATGCCAGTCCTCAGACTTAGTATCTGGAGCTTTCAACAACTGAGCAATCTTGCCAGCCCTCAGGTACAATCACTGGTGTGAGGAAAACTTCATTATCATTATTGCGGACATCTAGTTGGCTTGTAAAGACACTAGAACCTTTGTGTTTCTAACTTGAAAAGTCCTTTTAAGTTCTGTTTCACCACTTAAAATTACTCATAACTTGGTCTGTGGGAATTTGTTCACCTTTATATTCCACAGAGAAAATTCTTCCCAAATATACTGAAGATACCTTGATGGAATGGTGACAAGAAAGGGCAATTATTTTGGAAATCTTGGTAAGATACATATCTGCCCCAAGATGCTATGATATAGATCCCACTGAAACCCAGGAGCCTGTGGCAAAGCAGCTAGTGCTATGCACATCTTTCTCATATGTGCCATCTGATATCAAAGACACCAGGTGAAGAAAAGCTGCTGGAGGTGCTCAGGTAAGATGGTGGGGACTAGAGCTGACTCTGTGTCACCTGGCCAAGGGGACAGTCAAAGTAAATAAGCAAATAAACAAACAATAAAATTCCTACAATAATAAGAGCTTTGAAAACCCACAAAAGGAGTAAAGGAGACTTGGAGAAGGAGTGGGAGCAGGGGGAGGTGTGTGGGGACATGGCACAAAGGAGTGAATGGAACTCTGGTGGGATGACCAGAATCCACTTCCAGAAAGACAAATAGATGAGGAAGAAGCAGGGTACCTCACAGAGCTCACAGACAGTCTGGATAGGAGGGACAGGGCACCTCACAGAGCTCACAGACAGAGTACACAACCTGGTGTGATCTTCTCTGCTCCCTTCCATCAGATATATTACTGAAGGCCCAGACTCATCTGTCTCCCATAAGATGATTTTAGTAACAGCTGCATGTGCAGACACAAGATAAGGCAGGAAGGCAGAGGTTCGTGGTTTACTCTTACTCTTTTGATGACAACTGTCTCTCAGATAAACTAACCAGTGTTCCAAGTTAGTGTCCATTGATGGCCCAGTTACCACCAGGGACCAAGTTTCTATTACAAAAGCCTCCAAGGAACAACTTAAAAGCTCAACCCACTACAGGAGTGATGCAACAGAGGCTGAGCCTGCTGCTGGACTTTGGTTCCCATCAGTTCACCTTCTCTGCTTATAGTTTTGCTTCTCTGTTCACTGGAGGCCACTGGCCTGTGTGTTTCCTGCACAGTCTTCATCTGGCTCTGGTATCAAGGCGATGCTGACTCTGTAACACAAATCTTGAGGTGCTTTGTCTTCTTCCATTTGAGGAAGCATTCAGGAGGATTTACTGATGGTTCTTTAAAGTCTGGTTCTAGACTTGGCCTTCTTAAATGCAACCTACCCAAACCTAGTCATGAAGCAACAGGAAACTTGACCAAAATAGAATAATGGATAATGAGATTGAATCAGTAAACAAAGCCCTCCTAGTAAGGAAACTCCAGATTCTGACAGCTCTTTTATGCAGTCTATGAATTTTCTATAGCTATTACCACAAATTGTGCTGAATTTTGAAATAATTAACCCAATTTATTATTTGGCAGTTTTCATGGGTCATGAGCCCATGACATTTCAACTGGGTCTTCAGCTCATAATCTTAACAGTCTGGAATTGGCTATCAGCCGAGACTTTGGTGTCATCTGAGACTGCATGTTCTTCTGACCTCACTAATTATTTGGTAAGACTCAGTTTCTTATAGGACTAAGATCCCCAATTTTCAGCTTGCTGGCATTCAGGGGCACTCTCAGATGCTAGAGGCACCCTCTGTCTCACCACACAGCTCTCTCTGTACCTTGGCAATTAGTCTTATGGCCAACAGGAATGCTCTTCTCCTCAGATCCTCCCACTAGTCTGTGAAGGAGTTTTAATTATAAAAACAGGAGTGACTGTCCCTTTGTGGTGCATAGAACAGTGTCTTATCCAGGCAGCTGCCCTCCCACAATGCTCACAGGTTCTTCCCAGACTCAATTTTGTTCTTACCACTCAGTCTATCAAGAAGCGACAAAGATTAGAAGATGTAGGGCATTTGGATAGAAGATGGAAAAAAAGACTACAAAGACAAAGTCGCATGTCTTCTTAGATGATTACTTCAGTACTGAGACATAGAATTGTCCCGGCGAAGATACAAGCCCTGAGAAGTAGACCCTGACACTGGAGGTAGTGGGGAATGACACCATTACAGCTGGAGAACTGGTTGAGATCTGAAGAACTTACCATTATACCAAGAACTGCGCTCAATAGAAAGATAGAAAGCTCAAACCAGAGCTCTAACTTCCTCACTAGGATGCAGTGCACCCTCAAACCAGAGCCAAAGTAAACTCCCACCCCTTTCAGTTGATTCTTGTCAGCCATTTTGACACAGTAATAAGAATATGATGGAGCAAAATGATACAACAAAACATTATTTGTATTTAGGGTGAAAAGTAAATAAACTCCATCACTGTAACCAAACAGCATCTTATTGGTTGTGAGGTAGGAGGTAGATGGCTGAGAAAAGTTTGGGACATCTTTGTCCTTTCCATATGAGTTGTCCTAGCCTACAATCTCTTTGGTTTTATAACCTTGCTTATGGCTCTGTATCCTAGGAACTGTATTCCGGGTGACTGCTTATGCACTGACCTGGACAGTTCATAATAATAATAATAATAATAATAATAATAATAATAATAATAAAGTGCTAATTTTCACATTTCTCTCGTACCCATCATGCCGATGCACAACCAGAAGGATAGTGTTGAGTAACATGCATGGCTAATGAGCACTATCTTCTCAATTCAACTCAGGCCTTTCTTCCTCCTCATACCGTGGTACACTGCCTTCATAAACTATTAAGGTCATTAGGTATGTATAAAAGGTACTGCAAGGACTTGTTTTGCTCATAATTGCTGTAGTTTAGTATTATTTTTTCTCTCCAGGTGGAGTTTGATCCAGAGAATTCCAACTAGGAGAGGACTGAGAATGTGAAACTGTGTCTCCTCAGTCTAGACTGGAGGTAAGAGGATATTCCAGTGGTCACTAAGAGATGAGGGTCCTACAACACCAAGAGAAATGACTGCTTCACAGAAACTCATCAATGAACACCACCAAGCAGAATGTCCGGTTCATGATGATTCCTCAACAAATATCACCAAGTGGAATGGCCTGTTCATGGTGATTCCTCAACAAACATCACTTCCACTTCCTCCTTCTTCCTCTTTTTATTTTCTTTCCCTTACTCCTCCCCTGTATCTAAAAGTTAGCATGTCAGGGTCCTCCATTTCAGGCTGTGTTGAAGGGAGATCACATTTATTCAGAGGCAAGAGGCAAGCTCACCAACTCACATACCCCAAAAGGCTTCAGGAAAGAAATCAGTAGATCACACAATTTTAGGGAAGAGGAGGGAATCTGGCAGAAATGTGGTTTGAAGGAACAGGAAACTAATGTCAAGAAAGGGAAATGCATGGGCTCTCTGTCAATAATCTTTCAGAGTGACCTTAGCGTTTGAAACAATCTGTGGTTTGATTTACCCAGATAATTACATTGGTTCTGCATCTGGCATATCTGAGGACACAGAGCTGTGGTTCAGCGGACTGAACTGCCCTTTGCAAACTGATTTTTCTCCCTGAAGGAACTGCACAGCAGCAGCTTCATCCTAGCTCCACCAGAAAGGGACCCTCCTGCAGCCCTGCTGGCTGACAAGTCTAGACTCAGCCTCGTCCCTGTAAATCCAGGCGTGTATGGGTTCATCTCCAAACACCAGCATGCCTGCTCCATCAATTAAAGAGTGTTAGGCAAGGGAGCCAGCAGTAAGCCCAAGCAGGATTAAGTAGTTCCATGGGTCTTCACACCCACTTATAATGTCGCCATTACTCCAGCTGAAAGCTCTAGTTATTAGTTTTATTAAAAGAGGGGCAAGAAGGAGGCAAAGGAGAAGCCACAGGCTTGCTTCCCAGGCAGGTTAATACACGCCCCTTCTCAGCTCTCTTGACTTAAGGAACATTCTCAAAGGGAGAAGAAAGGCGTTTGGGGTTGTATGGAAAATTTGACTCAACCCAAAATCCCAGCCAACACCACAAAGTGGAGTGGAGTCAAATCAGATAAATAGAAAAAGGAAAAGAATATAAAATATCTTTGAGTGACAGTATCAAAAAGGTTAAAAAGCTTAGCAGAACTGGCCCAGAACATACAGATCCCCATCTTGATTTCTCCTGGGAAGGTGCTCAGGTATTGACTATAAGGTGCCTCCCATGCCCATGGTAACACAATCAAGTGTTCAAAACTTATATGTTCCTCTGGGTTAGGTTTCTGGAACTAGCAAAAATAACGTTTGTAAGAAGTCACCCATGTCTCCTAGCATATTATTCATGTAACCTAGATATTTCATGAAAACAAGATGTCCAAGACTGTAGTGCAGGGAGCACATGGAGACCAACACCCTGCAGCCAGGGAGCACATGGAGACAGATACCCTGCAGCTTCTGTTCTTATGTCTGTGATATGCTGTATTGAATTTCTGCTATAATGGAAAAGGCCTAGTTCAGTTTAGTAAGTAAACAACAGCTGCCTTGACACCATCACCTGTGATTGAACATCTCCAGGACAAAGATCCTGAGCAGAATGTGGAGGTTTTTGACTAACTAATAGAGGACAGGTTCATGGTCAACAACCAATAGGAAGAACTGGGTCAGATGAAGATCCCGGCCAGCCATACTTTCTGACACTTTTCATTCTAAGCACTGCAACCTCTGAGTCAAGGCCCAGACTTGACTTACCAAACACTTGCACTTTTCAGCAAAGCCAGGGACTGAATTGGTTTTCTGTGTCACTCTGTAACTTACCTGCTTTCTTGACCACATGAGGCTATTCTGAGCTCCTGGAACCAGCACCTTAAGCCATTAATCCAGAAGGCTGGGGTGACGTCAGCAGCCATCGCTGTATGACAAGCCCTGAGTTTTGGTTTCCACCCTCCAAAGAGAAGTTCGTTTCTGAAGTGATCCAAGGTTGGCAAATCTATAACTTTTACTTTATCACTTCTCTTCTTGAACGGCTTCATTTCTGTGTCACTTCCCTTAATAACTGACTTAACACCTTTGCATAATAGAAAGGCTGTACAGGTTCCACACAAACCATCCACAGCAGTTGGCAGCCTGTCCCTCCCTCCCACTATGAGTGTGCAGTGAGGAGTGTTGAAGCACACATGGAGTGTGATCGAGTTGCTCTTAGAGCAGAGCCATAGGAGGGCATGAGACATGGAGGCCGTAGAGATGGCCACCCACATAGTAACTCCAGCATCACAGGAGAGGATTGCCTCCCTGCTGTACCACAGAGCACTATGGAGAAGCAGAGCTTTGCTGAGACTACAAACATGTAGTCAGGTAGGATGTGGAGTGCATGCCTATAACCCCAACACTTTAGAGACTAAGACAGGAGGAGGCTTGCTGCAGGTTCCGAGCCTGTATGGGCTACGTGGTAAGTATTAGTCCAGTCTGGGGTACAAAGTGAGACTGTATTTCACACTAAATAAACAAAACCCCAAAGCAATAAAATAGGGAAACAACAGTTCAATTTTCTAAAAATCATAGCTATAGTCAGACCTAATCAATGAAAAGAACACGTCAGTACAATCTGTTTATGCATTATTACTTTAAACTTTTTTATTGTATTCTAATTTGGTATTTGTATACATGTGTGTGCAAGTTTGTGTGTGTGAGTACATGTGTGTGTGCATGTGTGTGTGTGTGCGTGCGTGTGTGTGTGTGCGTGTGTGTGTGCATGCGTATGTGTGTGCGCGTGTGTGTGCACGTGTGTGTATGCGTGTGTGTGTGTGTGTGTGCGTGTGTGTGCGGGACCAATACAGGGGCAGAGCGACAGTGACCAGAAATGTATGTTCACATTCCAGTCTGCTAGGATTGCATCACATAATCTTAGACTGAACTGTGCAAAACTATTTGATGACTTTTACCTACAAAAACAAGGGGCAATTTCATATGGTTCTTTTCACATTTATAAATAGAACAGTGTAAAGATTTTCTTTGGACTTGAACATCGGTCTAATCCTGTAGAGTTTCTAGAATCAGTGCATTTTAAAAGCTAAACACTCAGATATATCTGTGTTTTTCCTAGAGATCTCCCCCTTCCCCCATTTTCATGGGTATCAGGTGTTTGTAGATATCTAGCCCCACATGCCAAGTCATGGGAAGATTTAACTCTCAATATGAAATCAAGGATGGGATTTCTTGTTAAACCGGCAAACTTTGCACAGGAAATGCTCATGTTTAGTGGCCATGGTCCATGTCTCTTGCCTTCTAATAGCAAACATGACTAACTCTTGGTCCAAAGAAAAACTGAGAGTGAAAATAAACTTCTCACCTCTGAAAAAGCCATTTCTTCTTCCTGGTGTCAGAGGAGGTTGATTTAGTCTGCAGCAGCTTTCTAGCAGGTAAGGAGACCTGAGTCAGAAGCCTCACTTGGCCCCTCTGGGCCTCTGCACCTTCAGAGGGAGATGGACCACATGAGCAAATTCCCTCTTTGCTTCATGTTCTGTTTTTGAATCCTGGATTTATAGCTTCTTAATGCCCTTGAAATTGTTGCAGTACTTAATGAGACAACATACAGCTTGCTGCAGTCTGCTTGGATTTGCCCAAACCTTTAAAAGCACACAAATATAGAGCAATGAGCTAAAATTATAGCAGACTTACATCCGCTGGAGAAAACTCCCTGTTATCAACCAACTTTATATAAATAATTGCCAATCACGTAAGCAGGAGACAAGCCACTTAATAATTTCCAGGCCAGCAAACTTCTGCTCAACTTCAAAATAAAGTTTTTATTCTCCTTTCATTAAAAGTTTAGGATGTAGTAAGCCTAAATGGAATGAGTTGCCACGAGGGGTAAAAAAGAAAACGTCCATCATCAACAGCGCTATTAACGATGTCAGTCGGGTGGGGGGGGGGGTGAGGGTTGAAAACAGAGATGTCCATAGTAACTTTAAGGCAAAATTCTCAGGGAAAAATAATTTCCAAATGTCTGGACTGCAAATTGGCAAGAACTGGGATCAAGTCCTGATCCTTCCACCGATAACAGCCAGGATGGGGAGCATTTAGCTTCTCCCTCCCCAAAGGTCTTGAAACCCATGTTTTATCTGGATCTTTCTATGTCAGAGTCATCAGGGTTTCCCAAGAATAAAGTGGACTTATATGGCAGCTTAGATTCCTTCCAAAGGTGTCATCGTTTCTTTCTCCTTAATTAGCTGATCTTGTTGCCAACTTCTCCCTAAGGCATCATGTTTATTCCAGCAAATTCCTTTTTAAAAGGCTCACATGTTAATGATTCTGTATGTTTTATCTGGATTGGTACATTTAAGCCTCCATCCAGTATTTATGTTTCATTAAGAACCTACTCAGTTGACGGAGCATACCTAAAAGGCCCACAACTAAATTCTTTGAAGACAAAGTGCAGATAAAAAACTATGAAAGTAACATGTGTGTGCATGAGTACATCCTGACACCTATGCATGCGTGCATCCTGACACCTATGCATGCGTGCATCCTGACACCTATGCATGCGTGCATCCCGACATCTATGCATGTGTGTACACTGGTGGGGCAGTCACTGTGGTGTAATGTAGGAAGGAACTCCAGAGAGGTCATCTGGCAACTCTATTCTAAAACAAACTTTTTAGAGATGGGGGTCAAAGTGGCTGATGCTAAATGATGTTCCAACCAACACAGAGCTGACTCTTTCATATTCTGCCTCAGTGTCAGGAGGAAGATTAAGCCAGATGTAGTAGTCACATTGTAATCCCTGTACTGAAAAAGGCAGATGCAGAGGTAGCTCCACAAATTCAAGAGTAGCCTGGTCTTCATAGTGAGTTCTGAGCCAGCCAATGCTACATAGCAAGACTGTCTAAAAACAAAACCAACAAAATAAAGAAGTGTGTGCTTTGTCGTCTATAGGTTTGAAAGATGCTTTTAAAACTATACAAGAAGAGCCAAGACAGAAACCTGAAAGGCCTGGGAAAACAGTCACAACGATAAATACATCCTTTAAAAGGAGGAAGGATGGATGTGGGAAGAGAATCCAGGAAGGATAAAGAGGTAAGCCAAGAGATGAAAAGAAAAGCACACACAAAGAACAAATTGAATTATTAAGAAATCGCGTACAGGAAAAGAGCAGCAAATGAAGAAAAATTGTGCCTGGCAGTCCTGCAAACGGTGCCTTTCCTGACCATGACCACCTCAGGAAGACTCTGCAAACCACCCCCGACCGTGACCACTGCACAGAAGACTCCGAAAAACCACAACTGACCATGACCACCACGGGGAAGACTCCGAAAACCACTCCACAGCTCAAACTGGCACATTCTTCCTCATCTTTTGTTTTTCTCCCAATATCAAATGAACAACTCATTCTGACCTCCTGGAGGCTCTTGCTGATGTCAGACCAAGTGTCTGCCTTGCGGTGCTGTTCCTCTTGGGAAACAGTCCTCTGGAGACAAGTAAAAATGCTGCAGTGATCAACACAAGAAGTTCTGGAAACATCCAGATTGGAGGACTGGGAAGAAAGTGGCCACAGTCACTTTTCATTGCTTTGGCCTTTCATCCAACTTTTCTATCACTAAGGATGGGTCTTGATGCCCCATTCCAAGGTGTATACTGTATCGGCAAACATAGGCAGTGACTGAGAATCTTTCCAGACTGCTCACCTAAACAGTGAGCTTTAAATGCAAAAAGAAGTTTCTGATACCAAAAGTGTCCCTAGGCTGCTTGCCACTTCATCTACATATTTTCTTTCCACACAATACCTTTGCATCTGTATATATGAACATATTATGGGAAAGAGAAAGATTATTTCACACAAAATATTCACTTTAATCAGTAAGTTCTTATAGAGGATATGTGGGCTCTTTGTACCATTCATGCAACTTTTCTATAATTTTTTAAAATTACAATGAAGTAGTAGGAGGAAGTTCTGAAAAGTTATCAGAGAGTGGAGGAACTAACCAATTCCTTAAACAAACAGCCTATTGTATGCTTAGCCACTCCTGACTACTCTGACATCAAAGTTCTCATCCAGCCGTTAGCAGAATACATAGTGGAACAGGAAAGCAAAGGTTCCAGTGTGTGCTCTGAAAGCTTCCTGTCAGCCACCATTTCTCTATCTTAAAAATCTCAAGCTTCAAACAAAAATCTTTTGTTCCCAGTTCTCATCAGACAGACTGGGTGTATCCACAGCTGCTGAGAACCAAGTACCAGAGGCAAGGAGAAAGGAAGCTGGGACTCTCCAGGTGGCTAGGTGTCCCCAGTTGTGGGGGATGCTGGCACTCCGTGTTGGTGGCACTGTAGACCTGATGGTTTATAGTTTCTGCTGGCAGTTTGGGAAGATTCTCCCAAGCCCCGAGGGATGTGATGTCGAATTACCTCTCAGAAAGCCAGCAGTGGTATTTTGCGGTCATGGCCAGATTATATGCACAGGCATGGATCACGCCTTCTCACGAAAGTGAGTTTCTGGGGCTCATGACTCATTGTGTCTTCTATTCAGATAGGTAGCTTGTTGTGTTTGGCTGAGACACAAAAACAGGTGGCTTAACCAGTGACACAAACATATGGTCTTTGTCCATAGCCCAGAGGTGATCACCTGCTGGGCTCTCTATGGAATTTCCACTCCCTGTAAGAATCAAAAACATAACTGAAAAAAAAAAAAAAAAGATGCTAAGATTCCATTGCTCTCCAGGTGTTTCTCTGAGTTGGCCAACTTCTGCCCTCTCAATTGTATTTCCCAGGAATGGGAGGTTTGTGCTGGGCTGGCAGGTAGTGGGGTAAGCATAGATCCATAAATAGGAAGTAGTGTGCAACCAGTTAGACTGGAGATCTCTTTCTGGGCTCACTAGGCAGCTTCTGGTCCCTGTTCAAAGAGGGGCTTCTTTAAGGAGTCAGTGCCAAGATGGAGACAGCTCATTGGCTCATAGATCATCTCATCAGCTCATAGCTCATCCTGCCTCTTAACCTCTCAGGATTGATGCACCATTAAAAAGACACTTCTGGAACGTCCCAGCAGATTAACCCCACAGATCCCTGCTCATCTCCTTTATATTCCTACAAAACCAATACATAGCTTTATCTTTTCTCACTAAGGTTCCTTCAAAGGTTCAGTGCAAATTTAACTTCTATGTTGTGTGTTTTTTTTGTTCTGTGTGTGTTTAAATGTTTGTGGCTGCAGGCACATATGCATGTCAGGGGTCCATCTCAGGTGTCTTCTTCAATTGGCTCCACATTTTCCTTGAGGCAGTCTCTCATTGAACCTTGAACTCACTGATTCCACTGGACTGGCTTGACACCCTTACCCCCTCTTCCCTAGCCCTGATATTACAGCTATGCAGTACTATGCCCAGACTTTTAAGGGGACACTGTGGGTCCACACTCAGCTCCTCAAGCTGCACAACAAGCCTCCTCACCACCTCCCCAGCCATTGAAAGCGGTTTGTTTGTTTGTTTGTGTTTAACATCCAATATATATTGGTCAAGTCTTGGCAGCAAACAGAAGAAATGCATTCCAAATTTGAAAAGAAAGGAACAGATTAGAAACAAATGTGATTTAGAAGACATGATCAATGCAAGGGTTGAAGAATAAAATCTTGGGGGAAAACAGATTGGAACTGAGAAAGACCACACAGTGGCAGTGGATTATTCCACACATGGTCCCTGTATAGACGTGGTCACTGACACTTCCACCCCAACCACTGCTATACACCATAGCAACTTCTGAGAGCCCTTGAACGGAATTCTCCTACAGATAGAAAATCCAGGTAGCTGGGTTTAGGTCACACAGGCTACCCCAGCCAATTGGGCTGTAATGGAAGGGTTTGTACTCAGAGGAACAAACACAAATGGTAAAGCATTTAAAAATCTTCAAAGTGACAAGAGCTGAGGAAGTCTACATACAATCGCTGGTAAATCTCAACTTTTAACAATTCTCCCACAAATTGAAACTTCTAGTAGTCCTTTGGCACACTGGATGTGTTCATCCCGTCCTCTGTTTTCATCATCGCTTTTATTTTTTTCTGTGTCTATTCCAAAACAAGGTGAAGTCACTGGCCTTAACTTATTAAAATGTTTGTAAATTTCAGTCTACTTATCGTTTTGTTAGCTAAAGAGTGAGAATAAGTATATTTAACCAGAAACACAATTAATCGGTTTCCTTCTGTGCTTTCTTCCTTTGTAGGGGTTGAGGGATTATCAGGTTTCTAATAAGAAGAACTTGAGTGAGTGGTCCTTCTCTTATACTTAGAGGTTAAGTAACAAGTCCTGAAGAGAAAAATAAGCAATATAACCCATCTAATATGGAGTTCCCTTACATGCTCATGAAGCCTCAAAAATATCTTTGTTTTCAAGTGGCTAAACGAAAGCAAAGATTTTCAGATATCAGTTTTACAGCTGCCTCCCTTCTTAGGAGGCAGCAGTGACATAGAGCATGTCCCCTGGGACACAGGTGGGCTCAGGACAAAAGGTACTGGGCGTAACTGTGCCCATAGCCAGTCGTCTTACAGAGATGCCTGGGAATTGTGGCCTGCCTTCTTTCCAAGTGAGTGAAACCTGAGATAGGAAAGCCACTCAGAGCCATAGGGCAGGAAAGAAAGAAAGAAAGAAAGAAAGAAAGAAAGAAAGAAAGAAAGAAAGGCAGGAAGGCAGGAAGGGAAGGCAGGAAGGGAAGGGAAGGGAAGGGAAGGGAAGGGAAGGGAAGACCTTTCAATACCATCATACCTGGGAATTGTACTTACCATCAATCATCTGTCTTCTGCCACCTAATATTGACCTGCCATTGCCTACTATCTGTCTACTCATTGCTGTATCTATCACCCATCATCTGTCTATCTATCTATCTATCTATCTATCATCACTTATTTAGTCTCCAATGTTTTCTTTATAGCCATGAACTCCTATAAAATATACCATTTCCTCTTTACCAAAATGTCCAGTGTGACCAAGAATGCTGACAAGTCTGGAAGCTAACAGGAGTTTAGGGTCAGCTGCTGCCATGGTCACCTACCTTGTGTCCATCCTCAGGACATGTTTTATTAATGGCATTTTGTACAGCTGGATTCAGGTCATCAACACACGAAATCAGGCCATTACTTCTAAATACCATATTGCATTTGAAATTCTCAGAAGAGGGAATTATTTTTGCCTGTATTTTAATGGCTAGAAAAGCACATTCTTGGTACAATAAATTTGACAAATAGGGTCAAGTATAAGAACAAATGAAATCACTCATTGATGGGATAGTTTTGATTGGGTTGGGCTCTAAATTATCTTCTCAACATAGCCCAGAATTATCTGGGGAGTCACAATTGGGGGATTGCTGAGGCCAGTGTGGCATGTAGACAGATCTTTGGGGTCATTTTCTTGATTGCTGATTGATTCAGAAAGGCTCAGTCCACTGTGGGGAGTGCCCTGCCTAGGCAGCAGGGGTGTATGTGGTAGCCCTTAGCTGAGCAGAAGCCAGGGAGTAAGCTACTGCTCCCCAAGATTTCTGTTTCAGTTCCTGCTCTGGTTTCCCTCAAAAATGGATTTTGAACTTTGAACTTAAGTGCAAGTCAAACCCTTTCCTCCCTTATTTGCTGTTGGTCAGTGTTTTAATCATGACACAGAGAAAGCAAACTAGAACATCTGCTAATCACAAGACTTCAATTCTGTGCAATGTTTCCAGTAGCACACCAAGCCCGGATTCCTCTAGGTTGGATCTGAACATGAGCCTAGATATGGGAGTTCAAGAGAGCCCAGTACCACAAATAGTATTCACTGACATTGGCTTGATTAATTTATCTTACCTGATTTGATTCCTGGCCAAAAAATAAAAAAAGTTAAATAAAAATGTTTATGAGAGACAGACATATACATCAAGCAATGGTGGCAATCAATTATCTGTTCTTGGTTGCTGAGAATGCCCTAGAGGCCAGCTCAGCTGATAATAGATACCAGGTTCTACTCATGTCTCCAGAGGAAGGCATGTGTGGTTGGGATGAATTCATTTTTCTTTTTTCTTTTTTCTTTATTATTATTTTTTATTGGATATTTACTTTATTTACATTTCAAATGTTTTCCCCTTTCCAGGTCTCCCATCCCCCCTCCACCTGCCTCTATGAGGGTGCTCCCCCACCCACTCACCCACTCCCATCTTCCCTCCCTGGCATTCCCCTACACTGAGGCATCGAACACCTTCAGGCCCAAGGGCCTCTGCTCCCACTGATGGCCAACAAGATCCTCCTCTGCCACATATGTGGCCAGCACCATGGGTCCCTCCGAGTGTATTCTTTGGTTGGTGGTCCAGTCTCTGGGAGCTGATTGAATACCATTTATGTGATGGGGCTGGAAAGTTTCATAGATGCTGGGGAGTTAGCAGTGAGCAGAGCACACAGAGCACTGCTTGGGAAAGAAAACAGAATAAGAAATGTGTTCTAAAAACCAAAGTGCTTATACCTAATCATCTTAAAGGGACTCTTAGCTATCTGTAATTCATAGATTTATATAAAGACTAGGGAGACAGCAACTCGGTCATGATTTGCTTCAGGTAATGATCAGTGAAACCCCGTGTTAAGGAACTTGACCTTACAGAGGGAGTGGGATTGAACTGGAGTGACACTCAGGTAGAGAATTGTATGTAGTATTGTCCTTTAAGCTCTCTGATCCAAGGACATGGATCAGTGAGTGGGATTTCCTCTTATCCAGTTATGTTCCATGATCTAGAAAAGACATATTCCCCTGAACAGGAATCTCAGAACATTTGGCTTTTCTCCCACCAGTCTTAGGGAGTACTACACCTAGGAATACATGAGCCTTCTTGATGTTGTTGCTCCTGTGTAGGAAGGTGTCTTGGATGGAGTTTTAAGCTGATTTCTGGGTGTAGCCCTTTTCTCCCATCTTTGTTAATATAACACGCCCAAATTGCCACATAGAGCTCCTAACATCAAAACATCGGATGCCCTTTTAAAAGATCTCCAGGCTTCCAGTCTCTGGAACTCAAGAGTTACTGCCTTTTCTTCATTTCCCATGAGTGGCCAATAAAGGCAAATTATCAAACTTTAATCTGGGGAAGACATTCTACTGGGTCATTTGAATGTGCACATTCTGGCTCTTTGCCCGTTCACCTCCCATTCATTTGTTTGATTCTGAGGCCGTTTGCTCTTTGCTGGGCCTACCCTGTGTTTCCTGTGTGAACCAAGCTGAAAAGTAGGATGCTCAGTGAGGGAACTTTGGAATACTGTGGTTTGCCGGGCATCTGCTTTCTCCTGCACATTTCCAGTCACTCACAAAGAACATAGAGAATCTACTCGTCTGACTGATTGCCCAGGCCTGAATTACTGAACTGTCATTGTTGGACAATGGAGGGTTTCTGTGGACTTGGGCAACAAGGATAAACATTCAACCAAAAACTTGATTTCTATTTTTCTTCCCTATATTTCTTTTATTAAAAATAAATTTTTTTCATACACAATGTTCTGGTTGTGATTTTCCCTCCTCCAAGCTCCTCCCCACCTCCCCTTCCATCCAACCACACCCTTTCTACATCTCCTTAGAAAATAAATAGACATCTAAGGAGTAATAATAAAATGATACAAAAAAACAAACAAAACAGAACAAAACAAACAGAAAAAAAAGAGCCAAAGAAAAAGGACAGAAAATGTATATAGACACGGAGACACACATTCAAACACACAGGAACCCATAAAACCACAAAAGCCAGGAGCCATAATGTATGAAAATGACCTGTAAGGTTAAAAAAAAAAATCAAATGTCCTGACAAAACATTATGAGACCAGAGGCAAGCGGATTTCTGAGTTCGAGGTAAGCCTGGTCTACAGAGTGAGTTCCAGGACAGCCAGGGCTACACAGAGAAACCCTGTCTCAAAAAACAAACAAACAAACAAAATAACATTATGAGACATAGGACCTTCAAAGATACCATTGAATTTGTCTTGTGTTGGCTATCTACTGCTGGGCATAGTCCCTTCCCTTAACATTAGTTTGTATCTCAGTTGAGATTCCATTGGAACGAACTTACTTTTTATTTGCAAGTGGCAAAAATCAAATATCTAATTCCATGAAATTTAAAATACTGGGTAGGTCCTTCCAATGGTATTTACACAAAAGATAATTTTGCAATAAAAATGGATGTAAGCACACACCCATTTGCAGCAGCACTGTACACATACACCCATATGCAGGAACAGTGTAAACATACACACACACACACACACACACATATGCAGCAACACTGTAAACACACACCCATATGCAGCAACAGGGTAAACACACACACACATATGCAGCAACAGGGTAAACATACACCCATATGCAGCAACATTGTAAACACATATGCATATACAGCAACAGTGTAAACATACACACACACACACACACACACATATGCAGCAATACTGTAAACACATACCCATATGCAGCAACACTGTAAACATACACCCATATGCAGCAACACTGTAAACATACACCCATATACAGCAACACTGTAAACATACACCCATATGCAGCAACACTGTAAACATACACACATATGCAGCAACACTGTAAACACACACACATATGCAGCAACAGGGTAAACACATACGTATATGTGCAACAGTGTGAATACTAGTTAGTAAATATACAAATTTCAGATGATGCTTTGTTTTATCATGTCTTTCAGTGAATTTATAACTCGTCGGCATGTGTGTACATGTTCATGTGTTCATGTGTATGCATGTATGTGTAGAGGCCAGAGGTCGATGTCATATGTCTTATTCAGTATCTCTCCACCTTATTTTTAGACATGAACCACAGGTGAACCAAGAGCTCACTTACTGGAGAGATGGGCCAGCCAGCAAGTCCCAGGAATCCACTTGCCCACCACTGGGATTACAGGTACATTTCGCTACGCCTGGATTTTTTATATGGGTGCTGAAAATCTGAGTTGGATCCTCATGCTTGCACAGCAAGCATTTACCAGCTGAGTTGTCTCACTAGAACCTATATTTTATTTTATTGGCATTTACTCATTTTACAAAGTCCTGGATTTCATAAGGACATTTTCATTAAATATATATATATATATAATGTATTTTGACCATAGCTAATAAAAAAGAATATCTGTAAACATTCCAAAAATAACAACACAAACATGTAGAAGACACGTTAGGTATTCTCAGTGCATCTTTAGGCTTAAAGATTCCTCAGAATAACACTGGATAAGTGGGTCAGAGGTTTGGATCAGCTCATAAGTTGAAAAGTTCAGAATGGGAAAGAAACATTGCACTTGACTTGGGTTGTGTCTAAGCCAGGACAGGCATCCAAAAGCTGCAGATCTCACTGTATCTGTACCTCACAGCCACGTGAACCTGAGTATGCATTTCATTTTCTCGAGCTGATTATGTCTTTCCCAAGAAACTTCTTCTTCATCTCTAAGTGGTGATGATCTGACCTAGTGATGATGGTGGGGTCGAAAGACAGATTGTAGATGTGAAGACAAAAAGGGCAAAGCCCCAAGACCCAAGCTGATCTTTGCCCTTCTGTGTCTCCTGAACCCAGTACAACACCACGACATCCATATATGCTTCTCTCCCAAGGTCAGAGGTGGTAGACATTACCAAAGGACGCAAGCCATATAGGTTTGACATTTGTCTACCACTGGCTGTGCTGGATTTAAACTGATGACCTTCTCATAAAGCCCTAGTGTCGCTTTCCAATCCACCAAGTCATTTCCCAAACAGAAGTTCCCGCCAGTCACTGCCTCCTGGTATGACTCAGTGCTGCTCTCAAGAGTGCTGGCCTTCCTATTGATTCTGATTGTACAAAAAATTTTAGAGAACAAATTCACCACAGAGATGAGCTAATAAAGTGCCATTTTTGTAGAAGAGATGACACCAGCAATGTCTTGAGTCCATAAATAGCACCCTTATATAATCCACTATCCTCAGTGAGGACCCATGAGTTTGAATCTATTTATTTTTAACTCTTATTTTTTTATGTCATCTGGAAATATTTAGCCATAACTGTATATAGCTGCAGTCCAAACAACTATTTTTCTTAGAGCAGACTTATAGTGTGCTACCACAGAGGGCAACTATATCTTTTTCAAGTATGGGTCCCACACTAAAGAAGAGTGGGCCCGGCAGCCCTGGAGCAGGTAGCATCCCAGAGATCATTCCTCAGGGAGCCACAGCTGCTCAGCCCTCACCCCAAGGGCAGTCAGAATGAAGAGATCAAAGGGAGTTCAGAAAGAATAAAAGCACATCCCTAATTCAATACAGGAAAATTGCCATGACTGGAGCGCTTAGTTCAATCTTCTAAGAAAACAACAACAGAGGGCAGAAAAAAAGACCAAAAAAAAATTTTTACTAAGATCAGGTTCTGGCATCATGAATCAGCTTGCCAAGGCGGAAGACATACCCGATGGGGAAGGCAGCTCGTTCTTCCAGATTAATCAGAGAGTTCTGAGCCGACTCTGAGTTCCATGTGTCCCATTGCCAAGATACAACATAAGCCACTTAATTCCTTCCCACAATCTAGAATTGTTAGCTGCTATCCAAGCCAAATACTTTTGATAAACCCCCAGGAGACGTGAAACCCATGGGGCGAGGGGGCAGTTACACCAGAATGGATAATTGGAGGTTAGGGTAGACTGAGACCCCACCTCATGAAGAACATAACGTCTCTCTATCCTGGGGTAAAGCAATTGTCTTTGCCTATTGTCAGTTTCTAAATCCAACACTTGGGGATGGACAGAGAGGCAGGGGCAACCCATACTATAAGAATAGGGAACTATGGACAAAGTCTCTCTATGGGTATAAAAAACACAGAAAATAGAAAGGACAGTCACACTTTCCATTGTTACAGCTTCTTTGCAAAGGGGCAGGGACTCCTGATTTGGAAGCCTCAGAGGCGAAATACCTTCCCATAGTAGTGGATGCTAAGCACCCCACCCCAGTGAATCACTCTTTGGGGTTGAGAGTTCCCAGGAGGCACATGCATGACCTGGGAGAATAGCACATGAGTACCCAGTATCACGTCAGGTTGCCAGGTTGCTTAGTGAGGGATCAAAGCACTAAGCCTTGAGAAAGGAGCATGAGGCTGGCCAGTGAGCTCTACTGGAGCCAGGGTCCTTCTGGGGATTTCTTGTGAGGAGTCTTCCTGGAAGAGCTGCTTCCAATCCGGGAAGCTGAGACAGCATGAGGGTGGCAGATTGCAGAGACAAAGAGGGCTTAAAGATCTGGACAGGAAGATACCAAGTCTACCATTTGATTCCCGAGCAGGGATTCCAGAGCCAGTGTGGGCTATTATTTATTATTTATTATTTATTATTTATTATTTAGAACTCATATTCTCAGTTGTCAGAGCTTTCAGGATGACCCTGATGGGGTTGATCTCAGGTACTACAATTCAGACCTAAGGAGTTCATTTAAAAGCACTCATTTTACAACGCATATCCACAGTCACAACCTGTGGGAGGCTGAAGCAAGGGAGTCTTGAGTTCAAGGCTAGACAGCACTATATAGCAAGACCTTGCTAACAAATAAATAATTTTAAAAAATATAATAATATTAGCCAAAAAATAAAAATGCACATGCTAAACCTTCTCAGATCAAGAAGAAATATGCCATGATTACATTAGGACAGTTTCATAGCATGTATACAGGGCTGGTTATTTATCATATACACTAATAAAATTTTAAAAATTTAACATAGAAGATGGGGTGAAGATTTTTTGTTTAAGATTGAAAAACTGCACACATACATGTCTATTTTCATAGACATCTACGTCTTGATCCAACCTGTAAAATAAATCTAAGAAGGAGATTAGCAAGTACTATCTGGGGCAAGATAATTCGTCTATATTTAACCAATCTGTCTTCATCTTTTGTTTGCCTTTCCTGCTGGGGAAGGGATGTAGGTTCCAAAATTTTCCAGTGAACACATTCACCATATTTGGCATGGTGCTTTTCTCCCCTCCCCCTGCAAGGAGGCTTTACCCTATGGCTATACTCCTCGTATGTCCGTGGAGGGCTGTGCTTGTCAGCTCTCTATACGAGCACCCTCATCTTCTAAAGAGTTAACAGGAAGTAGAGTTATATCAAGTGTGTTCAGTGAAAAGTAAATGCCCATGATGTCCTACTCATACATATGATGTATGTATGTATGATTTTAGATCAGAGTCTCACTATGTAGCTCAGGCTGGCCTAGAACTTACCATGGAGTCTAAGCTGGCCCTGAAGTTGTGATCTATCTTCCCACCTCTGCCTCTCAACTGCTGGGATCACAGACCCAGTTCCTTGTTTGTACTAAAGCAAAGAGAGTAGGACCCAGGCACATTCTGACCAGTGTTTATTGTTAGTTGGAATAACAGGGTAGACAAGGTGGAGTTCAGAGAGGAGTTGGGGCTGCTCACAGCCACTGATGCTTCATCCTCAAAACTTCTGGGCTCTACACAGATGAGGCACAATAGGCTTAAACGTATGGTGCAATAAAACTCATTGCTCAATCCTATCTGGGAGTCCTCAGCCAGGGCTCCTGAGGCTAAATCATCAATCTCAGTGTCTCGATATCACTCTACTCCCTGGTAACTAAAAAATAATAATAATAGCCAATGTTACCACCCAGATACATCACACAAAGGCATCTTTTCTGCTAGTTTGCATAAAGTAAACCTCTTCTAGAACACGGCAATCACTCTACCTCTCGGGACTCATACTTAAATAAGGCCAGCCCCATTCGGTGAGCTGAGAGAGGGGTGGGTGCTCAGTGGGTATGGGAGCAAGTACATTCTTTAGAGGCTGTTGAAGCTGTCTATGTGCACTGCTCCAGCACTTTGATGAGCTGGGGGCTCTTCTGCCCCCACAGTGGCTGATGCAATCTAGGATGTTTTCAGCACACAACACAGCAGCCCACGTTTGCAAAACAGCTCATGCCTTCTTCCCAGCAGCCTCAAATGTTTATGTTCCTGTCGCTACCACACGGTTGTCAACCTCCCTAGCGCTTTCCTCATTTGATCGGTTCTCTCCCCTGCTCAAAACATTGGTGACTCAGTAGAGGTTTGCATGCAGCCTGCTTGTTTTAGATTACCTCCAAGAATCTGATAATTTGCCTATCAATGTTGCACCTATTTCCACCCTTATGTCAGCTATTGATTCAACAGACATATCTTTGAGCCCTCCATATGCTGGGCACTGTGGTAAATGCTACTGCAGCAAACATTTGAGACACTCGGAGGAACTCATTTCAAACCAACACTCACAACCCCAAGCTATGAACTATCCAGAGTCATCACAGGTTCTCAAAATACAGTGCTCTCCTGAAACACCTATCCCTCCTTGCTGCCTCTGGTAGGAATTTTACTCTTCAGTGTTCCTTCCCATGGACCCTCCTTCCTATGGGAACTCTTCTCTGATCTCAGAGTCAGAATACAAGAGTCCCTTTTCTGAACTTCACAATACTCATTTTAGATCCAAGGGCCTGGAAAAAGAAGACACCTAGGTATCCAGGGGAGGGGGATCCGGCTTCATAATCAAAGATAGAAACACATTGGGAGAATATGAACTAAGTCTAGTAGTGAAGGAGAAAGATGAACTGCCATGTCTTAGAACCAACGGGAACCAGGGTGGTTCTGGGTTTTCACAGACTAGGCAAAGAGGATTTGTTTATTGAGAAGGACAGTCAGTACATTTTGAATGACATCACAGACAAAGACAGAATCTGGTGATGGTGGTAAGGCTGATCTCAGCATGGGACCTCTAGCATTCCCAGAGGAAAGGAAGGTAGGTAGACAAGATGCCTGCACTAGTGAATATTGTAGCTGAAGGAATTGTTGACTGTTTCAGGAAAATTAGCTTAGAAATTCATAGGTATATATGCATATATATACCTATGATCGATCCAAAATAGGATGTTAGCGAAGTAAATACGGCAAAATGTAAGAGGTGGCCCAACTTGAACCAAAGGGAAAGGAAACAGCCCGTGTAATGGCAGAAAACATTCTATAAACCCGTTTGGTTTTCTTCCTAGATTCTCTTCCAAGACTTGATTATATATATAGAAATATGGTTGTGTTTTCTGGATCCCCCTTTTCATCTCAAGACCATTTTCTCAGGCTGCCTCACTCATGGTCTTTTTAAACTTTCCTTAACATTGTGTGTGTTACTTCTATATCGTTCACTTATTTGAATCTTGTGGATGTTTAGAATAATTCTGCTCTCCCCTCCCTTAAACAGCTCCATAATTAACGCCTTTATGTATACAAATTTTCCTTTCTCCGAATTATTTCCTTCGGACAAATGCCATCTGCGTGGGACAGGAAAGATAAACAAATAGGAACGTTTTATGACTCCTGAAGCACCTTGCCAAATTATTCCAGAAAAGGTGCCAGTCCATGTCTGCCACTGGTGATGCCTTCCTATCCCAAGTTCCTCCAGTGATACACTGCCAGGCGTCAATCATGGAGAGTCTCTCCACAACAAGGCACCAGCAACTCCACCTAAGGTCTCCATTCATGTGCCCAATGTTTTATTTCTTGGGTTTTTATTGTTAATTTACAAGAATAAAATATCTTCATTCCAGCAAAACCAATTTTTTTTGCATTTGAATGTACATAAAATTATCATTTCTGAGCCTTCAAATGTTTTGCTGAACCAAAACCTTATGTGTATGAACCCTTAATATTAAAAGAAATAAATTGTTTTTAATTAAAGTTCATCTTAGAAATTTTATTTTATTTGCAAGCCAAAGTAAGTTAGCAACATTTTTGGAAACATTTAGAATAATATTTTGTTCTACACCCACACGTATGTATGCATTGTTACTTAATACAAATAATTTTAACTCTGTTCACAAATTTAATGTAGTTTATGCTCTTTGTTAAGTACAGCTACCCCAGTGACTATCCTGTGCCCCATTAGAACACATTATTCTAGTAAACTAAACCTATAAACACAATGGATTTTGTGTCTTCTTAACTTTTCCAATAATCTAAATAAAGTTGGTGAGATTTAACTTAAAAGAACAAATCAAAATTACTTAGATAACTGTGTATTTTACATCAGAATGCCAAGGCTGATCTATTATTGTAAGAAGCTAAAATATTCTTAGACTCAGCAAGACTAATGTATATATCAAATTTTTATTGTGAAAATATTAATCCTAAGTGTTTGGTTCTCTCAAACATCTACAACTGGTTCTAAGTCTGCCCTCTAGACTGCCTGACATGAGTCCTCCATCAGAGATTTTACCTGGGTATTTCTTGAATTCTCATTGATAATTTGGGAGAGTACAGGGAGCCATGCTGATAGTCCCTAGCAGAGACCTCATAACCTAGATAAAGTAATGGTTTCATGGTGCCTCTACACAAATATTACAAATGATCTTTATCTCTGCTTAGACCACCAAGGTCTGCAGGTCTTGGCCATCCTTTCTGCTTTTGCTTGGCTACCAAGTCACGTCTGGAGGCTGTTTGACAGACATGTTGAGAGATACATTATACACTCTCCTCCAGTCTTCTCAGAGGCAGACACGTTGAGAGACATGTTATACACTCACCTCAAGTCTTCTCAGAGGCAGGTTTTCATCTTCTCACTGAACTCATGACTTCCTCTCCATTCAAATCCCTCCCGTTCCCGCCTTAACTAACAAGTGCTACATGAGTTTATATCTCACTCACTATATTTTTTGAGTTTAGTAACTAGACTGTTATAACAATATTTTGTAGCCAAACCTATCTGGAAGCATATGCATGTCAAAAGGCTTGGAGATTTCCCAAGCACTAAGATCAATACTCCTCATTATTCCAGCGTTTAATAGCAACCGAGATACCCATGCTTTGGTGACTGTAGGACGATTTAATGTCTACATAGTCATAACAATAATTATGATGCAATGAGCATTTTCTTTCATGTTACTGATATTCACTGAGCTCACACTGTGAATGAGACTCAGGCCACTGATGACCACTAAGCAATCCCCATGAGTAGAGTCTCTGCAGATACTTTATAAACATTGTTTCTTTGCTGTAATCACAGGACTCGTGGAGCAGTGGGTCACACTCAGCACTCTCGGACCATCAGAAAGGAAAGGAGAATGTGCAAGAAAAGAAATTTGTTGAGTATCAGAGCAGCATCTGGCTCCAAGGATGCTAGAGATGAGTGTATAAAGTATCTCTCAAAAGGTTTGGGGTGTTTTTCTTCCCTGTGATTTTTGGGCAACTGGCATTACATCATCAGAGCTCTCTCCATGTGAACCCATGTACTTCTTCCTACAAGGGCAAGCTTCTGTAGGGATGAAGACCTTCTAGTTTCTAACGTTTCTAGTTACAAGCAATCCTATCACAAAGCCTCTAAGCTTGGGGGTCATTTCTGTACCCATGGTATCCCTTCTTTGATGGCAGAATGAATGCCAAACCAAAGAGGGGTGTGGGGAGGACTTGGGAGCCCATCCAAAGCCAGGCTAACTTGCTGCAGCAGTAAAGTCAGAGACTCCACCTCACACACCTCTCAGCTCCCTCTTCCCCAATCATTTTGTTTCTATCCAGAAATAGTAAGAGAGGCCACCCTATATGTGATTGGTAAATGACTCAAGGCCGTTGCACACACAGAGATTATCATATCTTTACAAACCTTTCAGGGAAAGAACAAAGGTTGAGGTTGGCAAAGGAAGAAAAAGTTGAAGTGGGACCCGGAAGGATCAGGGCACAGTCATCACTGGTCGTTCTGGATTTGGAGCGGAGCAGCTGAAGTGACACAAAGCTCCTCAAATAAGCTCTCCAGCTGAAAAATGTGGCTCACAGATGGGTTTTAATAACAAGCCTGAGCCATCTGGTAGCTTCCTATTTTAGCTAATTATTCTTGGTAAGTAAGTGCTAAGCCTTTAAAATCATTGTTCAATTTTGTTTTGCTTTGTTTCTACCTCCCTGCCTCTATATTTTGATTTCCTGGGGGTAAATCCCTGCCCCTGTTACTTCTCCAGGGAAAGCCTATCATGCCTTCTATTCTTAGCAGAAAAGCCCCTCAGCAAACCTCAAGACTGCTTCCTTTAGCTGTCTGATGCTTTCTGTTTCCCACCAATGCACTACCCAAAACAACAGAGCTAATTACGTGCATTCCCCAGTTATCCAGGGCTGCGGTCTTGGACAGCTCAAAGCTCAAACTGGCTGTCCTGTCTTATACTAAAATGTCTCACCAGTTGCTCTCCGCTAGCTCATTATGTAGGTGTCTTATTTGAATGGAAATGGAGGGTTCAGCTTGAATAAAACTGAATATCAAGAAAGATGTACCAAATCACCAAGTGCCATTGTATATCCTTCAGAAAATGGTCACACTTTTAAAAAAAAAAAGATGATTAAAGAAATGTGTTTAGGAACTTAAAGGGCAGCAGGACAGAAAGACTCTGGTCAGATGGTAACAGCAAAGACCTGAGTCTAGGACGAAGTGGGGAAAGTGCCTAGGAAGCATCCCAGACCCAAGTCACATGGCTGGGAGATGAGGGCAGCCTGTAGCCTTACCAACAAGAGCTTCTAAATCAAAAGTGCTTCACTCTTTCCATTCTCATCCCCAGACTCCAGATCCAGAAAGTCAGCACCTAGAGCCATATAGCCTTCTTGGTGGGTAGAGATGGGATTGGAGGGCATGGTTTCTAGATGAATTCTCTAGAAGATGTTAAAGCGTAACTAACCTGCTTCAAATCTCATCTCCCCTAAGGAGCTGTGAAACTTTGTACAGAGTCACCTCTGTTTCCCCCGCAGTAGATGTCTTCTTCTTATCTCATGACCCTCTATCAAAAACAAAGGGAAAGCATACAGCTGTGTTTGGAATAGCTAATTCTAAAATGAGTACAGATTTAACCATTTATGAAACAAAGGTTTCTTTCCCGGGAAAATCAATCCCCTGGGCTGAGGATATAGCTCAGTGATAGAAATGCTGTTTAGCTTGCCTGAGGCTCTGGATTTGATCCCCTTCACAAGACACAAATAGAGGGGAGAGGAGAAGGGAAACAGCACCAGTGCTGGTGAGAAGAGAGGCATGAAGAGGCTCCTTTCCCTGGTGACTGTTACATAGTTCCTTCTAGGGGTCTTGGAGAGGCTCTTTTCCCCAATGACTGTTACTTTGTTCCTTTCAGGGGTCTTGTAGAGGCTCCTTTCCCCAGTGACTGTTACTTTGTTTCTTCTAGGGGGCCTTGGAGAGGCTTTTTTGCCCAGTCACTGTTACTTTGTTCCCTCTAGGTGTCTTGAAGAGGCTCTTTTGCCCAGTAACTGTTATTTTGTTCCATCTAGGGGTATGGGATCTGTTGAATCCATTGGTTTTCTAGTGTCCTCAGAAAAACTACCATGCTGGGGCCACTGGCAGGGGGGCAATTGCTTGGCTGCACCCAATTAGTGACTGGCCTTGGCTACCTCTTATAGCTAGGCCTGACCTTCATGAATATCTTCTTGCTTAGCCTAAAATTGATACCTATAACAGAACAACAACAAAAAAAAAACAAGCAAACAAACAAACCAAAACTTCCTCTCTGCTCCTTTCCCTCTGATCCTTCCACCTCCCTCCTTCGTCTTTAAACTCTAAGTCTTGAGCCCTTAACCCACTGGTCAAATCCTCAGAGCTGACTGGATATAACTTTGTTCATTTTTCCCTGGCCTCTACTGCAGAACTGTGAGCTTTCTCCACTCCTAGCTGAAAAGATCTTACAGATCTAACTCTTTATAGACATGGCACTGGGTTGTGAGAGTCTCTGGAGCCTGCAGATTCTTTCTCTCTAGATGCACTCTAGATTTAAAGACAGTTGTCTGGCTGTCGTCTCCAAGGTTCTAGCCCAGTTGTCAAGAGTTCACACAGACTCTGAATTCCTGCAGCCACAGTCTCCAACCCCCTTGATACAAATAGATGCCAAAGGCAAACAGAGAGCAAAACAAAAGAGCCAAGCATGTTGGCGTACTTAAGATCATTTATCACATTCATGACATTGTTTCTCTTTCCATAAGGCCAGTGTCCTGATGGTAAGGAGGCCTTAGAGTACTATACTATCAATACCATATTTTAAGAGTTGAATGGGGTTTTAAGAGCTGGACTAGGAATGAAATTGTCATAAATAACACCATTTTTATGGGAAAATGATTTGACAGTTTCTAATATCTGACTTCCAAAAGACACTTAGGAACACAGCTGGTTTGTAGGTCAAGCATAGACAGTATTACACTCTAGGACCAGAAGTTTCCCTGGGATGTGCACAGTGAAACTTAAGGAGGGTGATTATCTTGGACTAGAAAAATTAATATTTCTAGTTTCTCTGATTTTATAACTCACTTCCTTAGCCCTTAGCACAAATACAATAGATCAGAGGAGCCGAAGATGAGCTGTAAACTGGAGGCTGTGGTGAGTTAAATCACTGGCTTTGTTCTGCAGATGTTGAACACAAAATCTGAAAGGTGGAGTTAATTCTGACTTAGACGGACCTAATGAGCATCTGTTTTGATTTTTCCAACCATTGATCTGATTTTCTTTTAACTTGATACTGGTCGGCTTGCACAAGTCCGTGTGATAATTGCAAATAGCCAAAGGTGGAATCCTTCCACAACCCCCACCAGACAGTTTTCCTCTGAACATGTCAAGATTCTTCAAAGATGCTGAACCACTTTATATAGTATAGAATTCATGATATACAAATGTACTTAACATCTTTCTTCTAGAAATCTATCTACAGATATAACTAAATACAACTTAAGTTGGGTATTGTTTTTCTGTAAAAAGAAAGACTCTTTTTTAAGAAGAACATAAAGAATTATGGAAATTCCATGCTACGGGCTTAATTATGTCATTTCAAAACTCATATGTTGAAGGCCTACTTCTCAGTGTCTCTGAGTGGGACATTTAGAGATAGGATCTTTAAAGAGGCAATTAACTGAAAATGAGGTCGTTAGGAGAGCCAGCTTCAGTGCGACTGCTGTCCTTGCAAGAAGAACAAGTTTGGACACAGATACAGTGTGAGAGAGAAGACCACACAGACACAGGAAAAACAGCCACCTGCAGACAAAGGAGAGGTGCAGAGGAAACCATCCTCCATGGCTCCTTCATCCTCAATTCCCAGCCTCCCAGATCATGAGGATATAAATTTTCACAGACCTGCCCAGCTGCAGCAGTTTATTAAGGTGCCCACAGCAAAGTAATATTCTCTCCAGTCTAAATGAAGCTGGAGATGGAAAGTTTACATTGCATTATCTATACGTTAAATGTTTCACATTGCATTGCAAGATTGTGGCTTTTCTTTTTCTCTCTTATTTTTTATTAAAAAAAATTTAAATGGTGTATGTGGTGGTTTGAATAAAAATAGCCCCCATAAACTCATGTGTTTGAATGCTTGGCCCATAGGAAGTGGTATTATTAGGAGATGTGGCCTTGTTGGAGTAGGTATGATCTTGGAGGAAGTGTGCCACTGTGGAGGTGGGCTTTGAAGTCTCCTATGCTCAAGCTCCACCCAGTGTGGCCCACAGTCAGTCTCCTGCTGCCTTCAGATCAAGATGAAGAACTCGTAACTCCTTCTCCAGCACCATGTCTGCTAATATGCTGCCATGCTTCTCGCTATGACTAAAAACTCTGAACTGTAAGCCAGCCCCAATTAAATATTTTCCTTTATAAGAGTTGCTGTGGTCATGGTGTCTCTTCACAGCTATAAAGCCCTAACTATGACAATATATTTTGATCATGTTTTCCCATCTCCCAACTGCTTCCAGATCTTCTCCACCTCTCTACCAAACTTCACGTTCTCTCCCTCCCAGCTGTATGCACTCATAAGCAACAACAAAAATCAATAATAATGAAAATAAAAACAAATAAATGTAAAACCAATCACAGAGAGAGAGAGAGAGAGAGAGAGAGAGAGAGAGAGAGTTAGAGAGAAAGAGAGAGAGGATTAAGGGGAGACATTCACAAAGATTTCATGTATATGAGTGAGAAATTTATTCTGGTTGTTTCAGAAAAGAGGAGCATGGAAGTTGGGAAAATTTCAGCACAATATACAGAACGCTCAGTGGTTGATTCCTTCTAAAAGCAAAGAGTCCCCTTAAGAGCTCAGGAAACTCAGCTTGGGGGGGGGGGGGGTGCAGGCAAAGCCTGGACTTGTAAGAGGTTCAAAGCTCTGCAGCTGAGGATGAACCTCTTTTAGAGAAGAGAACAGCACTTTGGCCCTCCTCCTTCAGGGATTTTGGGGAGGGGGGAATCCTTAAATTTTCCGCACTCTTAATCATGTAAATCAGGAGATCAAAGGCACGTATAGCCAGGCCATTTTGCCTGCTGTGTCTAACTCTACAGCCCAGAGCAGCTTCATGGGAAAAAAAGTGAAAATACTATGACTTGAGAACTGGGGCTCACAACCCAAGAGGGAGAAAATATCGTTCTATGAACTTGGGTCTCCACAACTGAAAAGGGGGGGGGGGAGGTTATCACCAGGGTACTCCCATGACTGCCTCAGTGTCAATGGCTTATCCCAGCTCGACAGTATTTGCTCTGGGAGAAAGTTGAGGCACACCCATTGCAAAGTGAAACTTGCAGCTGAATTCATCAGAGACAGGCAGGATGGGGTGTAACCCTGAAAGCCTGGCTTCCTGCATCTGTGAAGGTCCTTCCTAGGGTGTGGCCCATTCACCCTAGTTTGCTAGATATTTCCCAGTTCCAGCTCTGAAAGCCCCATATTTTGAGAACCACCTCAGACTTGGATAAACTGGAACACTTGGTGATCTTATCCCTGTATCCTGTAGTCAGAGGTCTTGTAGAGGACTCCTGAATTCTGTGGCCTCGTACATGCAACTGCCACTCAGCACTGCATGTTCTGGTTAATGAACACGAAGTGCCTAGAATAGTCACTCCATTAATGAGAGGTTCTTGTTGTCTGTGAGCCATTCCACCAACACTAGGACCTTAAATAACTTGTCGATTCTAGTGTGCACTTAAATGCACCTCCTTAAAACATCATTTACCGTGGTCTTACTAGCCGTACAAAAATTTATGCTCTGGAGATTCAGTTTAAGCATAAGGTCTCTGCATAGCAAACGCAAGGCTGGTTCAAGCCTTTGGACTCTAAAAGAAAAGAATGTTCTCGGCCACCTAAACCATAGACTTCAATCAACGTGTTAACAGCACATACATTGTTCAACTCACCGATCGGAGAACTACATTCTTCAGAAATCTAAAAAGCACTTTCTCTGCCTAAAACAGTCCTGAGTAGGTCACCAGGAGGATAGGGAGAAAGGACCAGAGACAAATGGATAATGAAGCCGTGAATCAGCACAATGATATGGCAGTGGTGGAAGTCTGAGGAAGACCCCAGGACAGACCAGCTCTTGCTTCCAACATGCTGGTGTCCAGAGTCTGTAGTGTCAGGTAGCACCGAGCATGAATGTTCCTCTACAACCTGCCAAGTGTTCTAATCACATCTGGGGTGAAAGATTAGGTAGACAAGACCCTATACCACTAGGATCATGAAGGCTACCTCATCTGCTCCAAAGTGATATCTTTTTCCACCTTACTCGAAATGGCCAGGTGATATGAGCATCCCTCTGTGGGTAAAGGATGGGCTGCATTTAACGATTCTAAGCAAAGAATCAATCACTAGCATAAGGCAGAGGCCAAGCATAGGAGGATGGGGTCCCCTGAGGCACATTGTGAGGAACTACTTCCTGACTGCCAGGTAGCTGGCGTCCAACAGGAGAGGCAGTGGTGCCTTGACCTCAAGCATCCCACCCCTCACAGTCTGTCTAGAGACAGGAAGATGACATGCCACTGGGTTTTAAAGCATTGTCGGCTCCTTAGAATTATCCAGAGGTGAGAGTTCACACAGATTTCTCTTTCATGGAATAGTTTGGTGTAGTCACCCAAGAGACTGGCTTAGACAAAGTAAAGCTTTAGTCAGCTGGAGCCTGACTAACAACAACCGCTAATTAACATTTTTCCTTTCCATTTAGCTTTGATGAGAACTAAGTGAATCACAAGAAAGTCATTTGAAATCAGGGAGTTCTCTTGTTAACCACCCAGTTCCAGAACATCAGCAGGTATAATGGCCTTCTCTGACACATCTGAGATTATATTTATGATCAAATGTAGAAATCTGAACATATGCATGGCTCATGATCCTTAGGCATAAAGTAGTGTGAGATGAATAGAATAATTTCTCCCAAATGGTTTACAATTAGCATTCAGTTAAAAAGCATACCAAAATTGGAGAAATCCTTAGATATGGGGATGCTAGCCACCCAGGCCTGCATGCCTTCTCTCTCCAGGGTGCCCAATTTAAATAGCAAATCTCCTGTACACTGGGCAGAAAAGCCCTTCTGTCACAGTGATTTCAAAATAGTTTTAACAATCAAATCCTGTTTTCAGACTATCTTATATAGCACCCTGATATAGGAAAAGGTGACCAGCATCCCAATTCTATCAAAATAATGAGGACTTTCAAAATGAAAGGTTGGAGAACCCAGAGTGGTGCCACATACCTGTAACCTTAGCACTCAGAAGGCTGAGAACCATGCATTCAGAGAGCATGAGCTGAATAGCAAGGACTATGTCAAAGAAAAGAAAGAAAAAAGGAAGGGAGGGAGGGAGGAAGAGAGGGAGGGAGGGAGGGAGGGAGGAAAAAAGGGAAAAGGGAAAAGAACGAACGAACATTGATGCTGAGCTAGGGGCCATATCACGATGTTAAGCTGGCATGGCCTGTTGTCAAAGTACAACATATGCAAATCTTCTGGTTTGGTAGTATAATATATTTATAAATGTAAATCCATAATTCTTATCTATTATTAATCTAATCCATGAAAATAAGGCCATTTCCATTGCAGAAGAAAGGGATAGGTGCTCCCGAGAGCAGTAGTTCCTTCCAGGTAAACCTCAGAGTGCAGTTAATGTTGAACATGTGGAAACACTATTCTAGTGGAAACTGCTTACAGCCATTTCTATAGATTGCATAATAAACCCGTGACTCTTTCTATCAGCCTGACCCATTCTAAGAAGGAAAGCAGGACTTATTCGTCTTAAAGTCGAATCAAGAACATGGTCAGACCCATTTGTCATGCTAATGCAAGGTCAGATGAGAAGCATCCAAAACTCATGAAGGGTAAAGAAAAAATCTCTATCATACCGCATATACATATGTGAGTCATATTCTACACAACATAAGCCATATAACACCACACAGATAATATGAGTAAACACAAGCGCACATGTGTAAACAATGACAGGCCAATGGCTAGCTTCCTAAGAGTCAGCTAACCTACAGTCAGTCACTGAAGTGCCTGGTTTTCTGGTCACTTACAGAGGCTTTGGCATGTGTGGAGTTTCCTTTTCAATTCTTCCCTGAGACTCTAGACATAGACCTGGATTTTACATAAGCAGCTTAAACATATGATTTTTACAAAGTTCTGGCAAAAACGATTTTGTCCTTCACAGTCAGATTCTGAAGACCAGGCTGGCCCAGAGATCATTCTATGGCCTAAGGAGGGCTTGAACCCAGCTATCCTCCTACCTCGGCTTCCAAATTCTCCATCTGAGAATGCTGGGAATACCATCATGAGCCACCATGCCCAGCTTGCATGCTATTCTTAACAATAACACACACACACACACACACACACACACACACACACTTTAAAGCTTAGAAAGATGGCTCAGTGATTAACCTGCTCTTCCAAAGGGTCCAAGTTCAGTTTCCAGCACCCACATCCATGACTCAAAATTTCCTGAAACTCCAACTCGAGGAGGTATGAAGTGTTCTTCTGGTCTCCTAGCATACCTGCACACGCACGCACAGAGAGAGAGAGAGAGAGAGAGAGAGAGAGAGAGAGAGAGAGAGAGACAGAGAGACAGAGACAGAGAGAGAGACAGAGACATATGAGAAAGAGAAAGAAAAACTTAAAAGCCAGTATGCTTTAAGATGACATTCAACTATGAATATTTAGACCGGGTTCTAGAACGTAGGAAAATAACTGCAGTAAGAGATACTTCTTCATGAAGTTTGTCATTTACCAGGCTCTACATATCAGCACATTAATATTCACAACCACTTGTGCCTGTTTCCTTGTAACTGAGGTGCTAGACTAAGTGATCTGCTAAAAGTCATGCAGCTACTAAACGCCAACACCAGACCTGAGCTCAGCAAGCTGGATTCAGACTCTGTCTCCAGCCATCAAACTTGACATTAGCCTTTGTGCCCTGTGAAAGTCCCACTACAGTTAATAAGCCAGAAAGCCTTTTAGTAAGAAGGAACATGGCTAAGCCAAGGCTGTGCAGTTTGTAAATGATATAAGGTTAGGAGCCCATACCTGTCCCTGTCTCCAATGGCTCTGCCTAGCCCACCTGTGCAGACAACAATAGATGACTGCACTATTTTTGCTTCTAGGGAGGAAAGATATTCCTAATTCATGGTGTATCATTTTTGTTAGGTTTCAAACCCAGGGCAAATGACTGAGGTGCCTATTTAGCATATTAAAGTGGACCTGGCTGCCAAGTTCTCCCAGCATCCTCTACCTGTTACAGGGCCCTCCTGGCTGGCATACCCTGCCCCCTATCCTAAGCTCTTCAGCCTAGAAGGCTGGGCGGCTCTTCCCCATATAATCCAACCATTTGGGTACCCTCTCTCTTTGAACCTGTGGGGCTCCTGGATACTGAACTGGTTCTCCCCCACCCTCTCTCTCCCCCCTCTAAATTCTCCTCCCCTTCTTCCCACATGGTATAAATCAGTCCTTTTGTGTCCACTCTGGACTCTCCCAGATGTCCCTGTCCCTGCCTCTGACTATGCTCATCTATATGTCTATAACAAACTTTCTCCTCCACCAACCCAAGGAGCAGTCATTTTTCTTCTTTTTCTTTTTCTCTCTTCTTTTTTTTATTCAGTTTTATGATCTTTTGTTCTAGAAAACAGAAGACTACAAACTCCACGGCCTCAGTGGAGAGTTTCAGAGCCAGGAAAAAAGGTCCTGATTCCATGAGAAAGAATAAAGAGAGCTTTCCTTGTACAGATTATCTGAGCTATAAAGGATCTGTTTACAATTACACAAATATTGCCTGTTTTGTTCCAGCAGGCCTCTAAAACATCACAAGCAAGCCACAAAAACCCAGAGGGTGGCCCCTTCCAACCCCAGCGTGAAACAACTCTTTGGCTTCAAGACTGCCTGGGCTACTCAGTCTTTCATCAATAGCACCAGAGAGAAAGTGACTAGTTCCCAAGCTATTTCCCCTGGATCACCTGTCACCTGTTCCCAAGAGGCTGACTATTGGGAACTCACAAGGGCTTCCATACATGAACACCGTTCCAACATCTAATTAGGCAGACACTTTGGTTTCCTGTATTTTCTGAAGAAGCATCACAGATAAACCTGATTTCCCACGCAAGCTTCTTTCACATGAGTTTTCAGTCCATGTGGAGCATACAGTATTTGCAAAACATAAGAGAGATGCTTGCTGAGTATCCAAAAATACTACATGAGTATCCAAAGCTGTATCCTGTGATTTCTAAAATGGACCCACACAATTGTGAGGAAACCATGCTAGAAATATAACTAAATAACCGGCCATGGTTATTTTTAGGACTGATGCCTGGGGGAAAAGCACATTGAGCTAGAGAAGCCAAGAGGGTAGATACCAGTGCTGCAGAAGGTTGAAGGGAACTTCTGGACATTTTGAAGACAAAGGCTGAGTGGAGAGAGCCTTGGTCCTATGTCTACTGTTACTTTGAAATTCGGGCTCAGGTGTTCCTTCCTACGGACAGGACAGGAAGGTCACTTATTGCCTCTCATGCTTCCTCCCAGTCTCCACAGTGAAGTAATATACTAGCCTCACACAGACTCATCTCGTGGTGCTACTGGAGGCTAGTGGGGTCACGCAGCTGGTCCTTCTCTCAGAGTCCTGTTCCAGGGTAAGAAGTTACAGCCCTGAGTGGGGAGGCTGGATGATGGCCGAACACTGCCTGCATGACCATTAGCTGTGTTGGACCACACCCACAGCCTTGTCCCTGAGGTCATATCCACAGATGGTGATCAAGAATATTCCATCTTCTGCTTTTCGGGATAGGAAAATGGGTAATAGAGAATTGGGGCCTGAGGAAAGTCAACTCTCCTCACCAGTGGAAAGTGTGAGAACAAGACACTGAACAGACTTCCCAAAATGGGAGAGTTAAAACAAATCCTGACTTCCTGCTAAGAACCAGCACTGTCTTTCAGATGTGTGGTGTGACAACCTTTCTGTGAATCGTGGTTTCCTGCCTCCCCTCTGTGGCAGAGAATAGTCCTGCCAGTATCTCTCACAGATCCTAATCACAGCTTCCATCCCTCGGTCTCTTATCTCCAACCTGTTTGCCTTCATTCCTCACGTATGTGGTGGGTAAGGTCACAAACTCTGATTCAGATCAGCTGTATGTGCATCTGCTAGGTAGCCCGGGCAAGGGCTTAGTCCCTTAACTCTAACCACTGCACCAACTTTAAACCAAGGATGGCTCTTACTGCTTCCAACACATACCATTGCAGTTATAATCTGTGTTCTTAAAGAAACTGCTCTGACTCCTCCCTGTTGTGTCAGGAGCCCTTGTCACCATGTCCAGATCAGAGACAGTGGTCAATAAATGTTAATTCACTGAGTTAGCTGACAACAGCCAGCTATGAAAAGAGGGACAGTGACCAGTTCACATGGAGACTGCTCTGGCAGCTTCTGGGCTCAGTTAAGCTACCCTGAAGGTTGTCTCAGAGCCTGACACTGCCTCTTATTTGAAGGGAGATGAGTAACTTGGCTATAAATTTCAAATGTTGAAGAGCACCCTTGCTCTGGGATGCTTCACAATCAGGCCACCATCTGCTGCAACAATAAAAATGCTTGGCGGTGGATCTGCTGTGGTTGTCAATACGGATGGCCTGGTACTCAGCACACTTCCTACTTTATAGAGCTGATTTGAGAGCATAGAAGCCTTCTGGGATCTCTGCCCTGCATAGCTGCCCTTTGCAGCGAGAACAGCTGTGCTGGGTTTACTGCTCAGAGGCCGAGAAGAGAGAATTAAAGAGTCCTCAACAGCCGGGCTCTCTCAGAGTCCTCCGGAGCTACAGTTCCACGACTTCCCAGTTTTGTCTTTCAAATTTTACTTTGCCCATCCCTGTCAAGTTTTTTAAGTGTCACAGTGTCCCTTTTTCAGTCAACATGCCAGCCATATATCCCATCACATCACTACATGCCTGACTGGAAGGAACATGGTTCCTCTTCCTGTGTCTCTTCACTCTAACTCACTCCTCTATGACTCTGTAGACCTTTACATTAACTCCTTTGGAGTCCCCATTTCTCCTGGGTTCTGTATGTTGATAGCTCCCTACTATAAAGAGATTTAACCACAGCCCTTATTCTCAGTGTGACCTTGGGTCTTGCTCTCTGAGATGGCACTAGACTGAGCTGCTTCAGGCTGAGGCCACAGTATATGTCGCTTACTGAAGCATTCTGTGGCTTTCTTACTGAGACTGAGCATGGGATTCTCTGTACAGCTCTTGTGACTCTGCCTGCTATAACTCAAACACAGCCATTGCATTTCCAAGGCCACATGCCCTCCAGAACATTCAGCAAAGGCCCTCTGGAGGGTGAGCCTGCATAGGTCAAGGAGGCTAGGAAGACGCTTGCTCTGCTGCCCTTCCCCACAATGCTCTACATTCCCTGGGATGAGGGGAAGAGTGACAGTCTGGAGTACCCTGATAGCCTTCAAATTCCCAACAGTTTGGGTAATTCCCAAATCCCTCCTGTTCCCTTAAGGTGGTGGGACTTAGGAACAGGAAGAGACTCATTTTTTTTCTTCCTCTGTGGTCTGACACACAGGCAGGGAGATTAACACAGAGAGAAGGAAGCAGAGTTCAAGACAGGCAATCTTTATGTAGCAATAGATAGCTAAGGGGAAAATGGTTACATAAACAGGAAGCCAGAGGATACATTGCCTTTATCGTGGGTCAGAATCTGGACTAATGCCTGACAGACGTCATTTCATGTGTTTCCCCCACAAAGCTACAGGTCAGTAGCAGAATTGGGTAAGATGCTGAGGCTGTAGAGATGTTTTTGTATTTCTTTTGGATCTATATGGACATCTGTTAGAGGCAGAAAAACTAACACCATATATGGAGTGGATTTCCAGATTGGCAACATGTGGAGTAAGTTTGAAAGCTGGAGATGAGGCCAGGTCCTTGGAAAGTCTGCAGGGGGCATTGTCTCAGGAAACAAAACACAGTGAGTTCACTTGTCCTTTTCACAGTCCTTTTCCTCTACCTTGTCACCTCAAAATAATGTCAAATAAAATCTAGAATTTAAGTTGACACCTTCGAAGGTTAAGGAAGAAGGTTGCCATGAGTTAAGAGGAAGATCCTGGCCTACACATGAATTCTAGGACATCATGGGCTATGGAGTGATACTGTCTCAAAACAAACTACACACACACACACACACACACACACACACACACACACACAGCTTAAATGTTCTTATTTAGGCATGACTCCTTTAAGTTTTTAGCTTCAGACTAAGTAGCAACAGTCCTAAGAAATGTTTATCTTTTCTTACTTATGCCACTCTTTGACAAGCAAACACACAATGAAAATCATTCACTGTTTGCCAACATGAACAACTCTGTAAATATTACCTCAGTCTTTATGATTTCATTGATCTCATATCAGGTATCAGGTATGTTAGATCTGTCTTAAGAAGCTAAGTCAACAAGCTTTGGATTCATCATGTCCGGCCTGGCTCTGTGGCGGGCACCAAAGAGAAAGCATTACAACACTGCATGCCATGTCTCAAGGTAAGGAGCTTTTGTGTCGGGAAATATGTAACATTTCAACTGCATTTTGTCACACCAGCCTCTGAACTTCCATTTATTCAAACAGATCCCAGGTGATGCTGCAATAGAAAACCTATCAGAGAAAAAAAAAAAAAAGATATTTAAAAGAACTGTTGATCATAGAAATTAACTTATCTAGCTTAAAACACAAAGGAAATAAAAGCAAAAGTACATTTCTAAACTATTTTATTCTTTTTTACTTGTTTTGTCTCACAGTGCAGCCCAGGTTGGCCTTGAAGTCTAGGCAATATTCCTGTCTCAATATCGCATGTGCTAGAACCACAGACATGAGTCTGTGGTTAAAATACAAAAGTTCTCATACCGTGAGTTGAAACGAAAAAGGCAACATGGTGGGGAATTGTTTCCATCCGAGAGGATTCGGATTAATACTTGTGACGAAACCTTGGCATCCATGAGAAGACCTTCAGTGTTTTAACCAATGAGCACAGTTGCTGCTCAAGTGCTAGGTTTGTGTTCGACCTCTTACCTCATTTGATTCTTACAGAGACTGCCATTGTTATCCTAACCTGGCTGCTGAAAAAAAAGGTAGCTTAACAACTTCTGGAAGCTTAGCAAATGGCAGAGCCGACTCTTGTTCTTTAGACACATGTGTATTTCCATTACTGTGTATTGACTGTACAAGGTACGGAGCTACATAAGACATTTCATCCACTGGTATATCATGTACTGGGTGGCACATTCCTCCCCGGACTCTACCCCTCCCTTTTGTCAACTCTCCTCCATTAATCTCCTTTGTCCCCTTGACGATTTTACTTCTAGTTATAGAAGTATAAGTGGTTTTATTTATCTACATAAAACTCTAGAAGCACAAACAAGAAGTGTGTAATATTTGTCTTTCTGAGACAATGGTCTCCAGCTATGTCCATTTTCCTGCAAATGACATAACTGGACTCTTCTTTATGACTGGGTGGAATTTCATTTTGCATGTGTGCATGTATGCATGTGTGCATGTATGCATGTGTGCATGCGTGCCACACTGTCTTTAACCATCCCCTGCTGTTGGACACCAGGTTGGCACTGTAACTCAGCTATTGTGAGCAATGCTGCAATACACATGGCTGCACAGGGATCTCTGACATGACAACTGGAGGCTTTTAGGTGAATACCCCAGAGGACAGCTGGGCTGTATGGTCCAACAGCTCTCAGCTTTTAGAAAGTTCCATATTGGCTCCTGCAGTGGTTAGTTTCCTTCTTCACCATCAGTGAGGATTCCCTTCCCCTCAAACTCACTGTGACTGGAATGGCGTGAAATTTCAGTATAGTTAGTTCTAAGTTTGCATTTCTCTGAAGAGTAACAATGTTAAAGTTCACTGGACACTTGTACTTGCTATTTTGATAATTCTATCCGAATTTACTCAGCCCATTTACTGATGTGGTCATTCGGGGATTCTCTTGTGCATTTTAGGTAATCGTTCTCTGTTAGATATGTAGCTAATGATCAGTCTTCCCACTCTGTGGCAGTCTCTTCACTGGCTGTTTCTTGGCTATGCCATTTGCATGTGGAGCACCCATTTACCAATTGCACATTCCATCCTTCGTGACTGGGGTCCCATTCTGGAAGTGCTGGCTTTAAGGGCCTGCTTTGCTCTTCCTCTGACTTACAGTGTCAGGTCTTACAGAAGGGCTGTCCTCTCTTTCCACTGTTTCATGGTCTCAGGTCTTACATTAAGGTTTTGATCCATTTGGGGTTGATTTTTGTACAGTGTAAGAAGCACAGATCTAGTTTCATCATTCTGCATGTGTACACCATGATTTCCAGGACTGTAGCTGTGTGAGTTCACAGCTGGGTCCTCTATTCTAGTCTATTGATCTATATTTCTGTTTTGTTCCTGTAGTGAAACTGGCTTTTAAATGAGACTTGAAAGTCTGTTTTAACCCTGCTGGGTCTCCCCATGCAATCGAGACCTGAAGGCTGTAAAATGAGCCATTGAATACAATGCTGCATGATATCTTCAGTTATAGTCTAAGCAAATGAAGACAAAATTGAGGCGACTTTTAGATGGTTTTTTGAAGATGTAGAATAAGGGGAATCTTATCACACTGACATCATTATTTGATAAAATCTATCTGGAAAGGAATTTGGCAAGAAAGTGTTGTTTTTTCAATTGTCAAAATGCAACAGGTGTTGTGGTGTGGGCCTGTCATCCACCATTTGAGAGGCTGAGGCAGGAGGGTTGTGGATTCAAGGCAAACCTAAGCTACACAGTGAGACTTTTTTCTGAAAAATAAAATATAATTGTTGTCATAATAGTTCTTCACTGTAACTATCTGGATGTCCCATTCCCTGGGGAGCGTCTCCAGATGCACACAGAACTTTAGAGATGCTCATGTCTATCCTCAATGCACTGCAAGTGACCAACACATACCAAACCTTCTCAAGGGCCATTTATTGACTAATGGAAGAATAATCCACCAGAAGAGGACAAAGGCACAGACAGAAGGTGTTCATTACAGAATTCCACACAAGAATTAAATATTAGAGACAAGAGCAGCACAACAGTTGGTTAAGTAAAAATCAAGATATCAACATGTTGGACAAGTTTTTCAGTCTAAAGCAGCAGTCATTCATGGAGTCATTCCCTACTGTGGGGAAAAGATTAGCACAGAATCGATAAGATTATTCCCATGTTAAAATGCTCACGTGGGACAGAGTCTGGAAACCGATATAACAAAAAATGCATGGTTCTGTGAGAAGGGGAAGATAGCGTTTTTCAACAACAGTGCTTCACAGATCGTGTAATGAATTTGCTAAGTTGTCTTGAGTCATATCCAAGAAAAAGATCAGTACCACCCTTAACATGAGTTAGAAATCAAGGGGAAAAAAAAAGATGAATTATCAAAACTTCTGTCCTGACCCTTGGGAAGTTTAGGGTGGTGGCCTTTGTTTCAAAAGTAACTATAACCCCCACTTCAGCCTCCACCAGTGCTCAATTCTGGACTTTTATTCTTCTCTTAATGGTTTGCAGAGTTAATTATATTCGTGTATTCTATAATAAGCTGTTTGGATCCTTTTGGGAAGCGGAAGAATTAAAAACAAATAACAATAAATACTATAAAATGGTAACTAAGCCATACGTAAGGCTCTGACATTAGCTGACAAATGAAGAATTAAAAACAAATAACAATATATACTATAAAATGGTAACTTAGCCATACGTAAGGCTCTGACATTGGCTGACAAATGAAGCAAGCAGTTGCCATTAGATGCTGAGAATGACTAGTTGAACGATAATTGGGCTAACCTACACTTCCAACCCTCACAGCCCCTTCCTGCCCTCCAAAGGCCGGGTGTCCTTCCAACAGGCCCCACTACATCACTTTCCTGTGAGGCTCTCTTTATTTTTAAATCTCTAACAACACTGTCTCCCTCCGCTCAGGATACGCTGCAGTATTAGCGACCAGTTCGTCACCACAACACGACACCCCCATCCCTTCCATGCACCACACCCTCGTCCCCCACACGTGCTTTTTCTCTCAGGATGTGACCTGGCCTTTAATCCTCCTTGCTCCGTTTTACTGTTTTGTATTTTTAGATGTTGTATCGCTTAAAGCCAGAGCCAGATCACATGGCTATTGACTCCATAAGTGACTCTGCTCATAAAACCAAGTTGCTCACTTTAACCATGAACTTAGCCAGTAGAATAGTCGATGTGAATCTGTACAGCTGATTTTCTCGAATAGTTTACTGACACTCCTTCTTATGGGGGGGCTCCTGAAAAGAAATGTTAGCTAAATAAAACACCTTGAAGCATAGGAAGAGACAACTTTAGGTGGTATATTGAAAGTCCTGTTGTCTGAATTGGCCTTGGACCTACAAGGCTCTTCCAACCTCACCTTCTACCCTCCCGGTCAGTCTGCTACCATTGGTATGAACTGATACTGACCAGAGAGTGGAAAAGTCAATAGTATTTTTAAGCCAGTTTGGCACAGTAAGACCCAAACTATACTTCTATCGTCCGACTCTTCCTTAGTGTATAATTTAAAGATCTTTCTGGGGCTTGAAAGATTAAATATTATTTTAACTGAGCAAAGGAAATAACTTACTTGACACCTGGCAATTAAGCCTTTGCAAACTCAATGGTTGGCCTGTTTTATTTAATTTATAACAAACAGAGAGACAAAGGGCCTGAAAAGAGTTGGAGGAATATACTCCACAATGTTAAGCACAATCATAAGGAAGCCTAATCTTCTAAGTAGCAAGAAACATTCTCCAAACTGCCTTCCTTAAGGGGGATGAGTGGGAAGGAAGCTCCTACACCTGCCTTGTATTTCAGGGATTGCATCTCTGATAACGTTAAGCAGAGTGTCTTAAGAGTCATTTCAAAGGAACCAGTAACACAAAAAAGGAAGTGTTCAGAGGATGCCTCTCATGTCCTTGTGTCTAGGTGGTCTAACAAGGGAAACACCATTTGCGATGTCCCCACAAAAAAAGCACTGGTGAGAGGTCATTAGTAGTGTGTACCCATGAGTGATTCAAGCCATGTTGAGAAAGCACAGGCAGGCAGCTCTCAGTGCCTGTGATGTAATACAGTGACCCACGACTATCAAATCATGAGATTCAGCTCAAGGAAGACTTTAAACCATATCAACTTTCCTTCTTTTCTTCTTTTTGTGAAGAAACATTGATAGAAGATGAAATGGTTTGGAAGTAGGGCCCCTGACCTAGTGCTTAACAGTATGCTACCTACCCTTGCCCATCATTCCGGCTGCTGCCCACCCAGCTGTGCAGTTCACTCTACAGGCAGTTATGACATACAACTGTGCCAGAAGCAATGTGTGGCCCTGGTGAATCACTCCTGCCTCTCTGAGTACTCCTCTTCAGCATGACTTTTCCATTCCTCCCATCGGGAGCTGGTTTATTTCCCACTGAATCAGGACTGACCTTGGTTCTAGCTTTGACTTTTAAAGTGTCATGAAGCGATACCGCACAGCCTCTGGTGTTGCCTCAGGAGACCAAGCAGCTTCTCTCTCTCTTGCTCTTACTGCTTGGAGACTGCCATGCCAAGACGCCTGGGCAAGCCATGTTGAAGATGAGAAGCTATATGGCAGAAAACCAAGATCCCCCAGCCAACAGCTTCAGCCAAGTACTCGACAAGCACACAGGGCTAAATGAGACCAGCCCAGTCCCCAGCCCCAGTGCCAACTGACCTCAAATAAAGAAGTGAGCTCAGCTCAACTGTGGAGGCAACACTCAACTCTCAGAGGTGAGGCTCACAAGCTGTGTTGACCCACAGACTCCTGAACATGCAAAAGGTGGGTTTGCAACTTTTAAGCTTGGGATAACTTGTCAATTAAGAAGAGAGAAGGAATCCACTATTAAATATAAAGAAATCACCAAAGAAAGAGATAAAAGAAAAGCACCATTGGGGATTCACAGACCTTAGTAAGGGACTTAAACACAAGAAACTGTCTACAAAACAGAGTGATAAGCTTGAGAGCATTTTATTATAATATTTTATTATTTCTTTAAATGCTATACAGTGTATGCCTTAGACATGGTCTCAATATGTAGGCCTTGCTGGCCTAGAACTCAGAGATCTGCCAGCCTCTGCTTCTCAAATGTTGGGGTTAAAGGTTCAAAATGCTACCCCTAGCTTTGTGCAATGCGTTTTAATCTTATAAACTCTCCACGTCTCCCCTAACTGCTCCAAGATCTACTCTCTCATCCTCACTCCCTTCCCTCTCTCTGACTTTTCCCCCTAAAATAACCGTGATACTATAACCATATACTTCTGAGTGTGAGGCCGCCTACAGGAGCCAGCATGACTTACTAGAAGCTACCCCCTTAAAGGAAAGTGACTCTTATTTCCCCAGATGCCACCACTGGCTGTAGCTTCCAATCAGGGTGGAAACTTCGTGAGTCCTTCACCCTCCACACTGGAATGTTGACCTTGTGCAGGAGCTCCAATCCCTGCAAGCTTATGAATGCAGGCATCCTGTCATGTCAAGAAGACTCTGCCTCATTCTAGTCCTTCCCAACCTCTGGCTCTTAACAACCTTTCTGCCCCACTTCAAAGATGACCCCTGAGTTTTGAGGAAGTTGGGGGAATACGAATATCCCATTTTCGAGTAAGCATTCTAATGATACGTTGTTGCGGGAAGTATTAAAAAAGATGGAATGTATATGGCACATGTCCCCTCACTACGCCCTTGTTCTCTCATCCCCGGCTGGCTGGCCATGCACTGGCGGGCAATGGCCGACCGCTTTCATCTCGTGGAGCTCCAAGATCTCTCCACCCAGCTCACTAGGTTCCCACTGGCAGGTCACTACCACGCCAGCCCTATGCTTCAGTGCCCCCATGGCCTCTGTGGTGCACATCAGGCAAACCGACACTTTGCTGCTGTACCTTTTTCTCTTGAACCCAGACGAGCCACCACGTGAAGGAAAACGCAAGACGAACTTGGTTCAGAAACAATAATAACTCAATCTCTGGGCGCATCAACTAAAACCTAATCTTGTAAACCTTATCAAAGTCTGATTCCTCTGGTGGCGAATCCTTGAGGATCTGCCATGATACCAGGAGACTCTACTAGCTACATCTTACTTACTACATGCTGTCCCCGTCCCAAAGGGCATCTCTCTCTCTCTCTCTCTCTCTCTCTCTCTCTCTCTCTCTCTCTCTTTCTTTCTCTCACTTTCTCTCTCTCTCTCTCTTGCTTCCTCTTTTCCTCTCTCAGACCTGGAAGTCCCCCTACGAGCCCAGTGATTGGCTCCTTCATTCATTAGGGGATTGGTTCCCAAGAAGTCACAGCTGTAACTCACTCCTTCTCTGAAGCCCCTCACGGGAGGGTAGAATTAGCATCCAAATACAAGCAGCCCCAGGGCTGTCCACAACAATATGTATTCTCTTCAGTCTGACCAGTTTAAAGTTTATTCACTAACACCCATCCATTCACTAACATCTCTGGTAAGGATTGAGAGCAGCTAATGTATGAGAAGACAATGAGAATTTGGAAGGAAGTCCTATACTATGTCCTCTAGCAAAACTGCAGTGGCAGGTTCTGCGGGCTCTCCAGCCATGGGTTCTTGCTCAATGCCATTTTCTAAGTGGAATATTACAAGGAGCTATCTCAAGTTATCTCAAGTACAGCAGCAGTCATTCCCACTCCATGGCACAATCTAGTTCTTCAGGGAGGCAATCACAGCAGCCCATACATATCACTCTATATTTAACATCCAAGGTCACCTTCAACAAACAAATACAGCCCATCCATACAATGGGGTATTGTTCTTAACATTTAAAAGGTTTAATTTCCAATTTCATTTTATACCTAAAGGCAAAATCCAGGCTGTGGTGGGGTTTCATTAACCAAGAAATGAGGTATTGAATACTGAATGTATAAAATACAATGATAAGTAAATATATATATAAGATGTTTCCACTTGTGTGAAATGCTTTAGTTGATGGCTGCCAAGGAGCTGTGGGAGAAGTAGGTGTTGGAACTGCTTGTGGATCTCTTTTAAAAGTAATGAAATATTCTGTAATTGGACAATGATCATGATTGTATGCTTCCTAAATATTTTTTAAAAACGACAACAACAACAACAACAAAAAAAAAAAACCCCTTCATTTTCCAGTAAGCTTTGTAGTATGTGAATTCTCTCGATACAGGTGTAAAATTCTCTAAGCTATTGCCATTCACTTCCTTGGATTTGGTGGCTGACTGGAGTGCAGGAGGCAGCCAGCAGCATGCTGGTATGATGAACACTGAGAGCATCCCTTTAGAGCAATCCTGAAGAGGAACAGGCTTAGGGAAAGGGGAAGACATGGTGTATTCAAATCTGACGAAGGGACATCAATAAACACTGCAAGTTGAAGTTCAGGCCTCTGCAGCATTCAGGTGGCAATAGCTAATGTTAGCCTGAGTTCTGCAGAAGAGATTGGCTCACAAGACAGATGAGAATGTAAGAATAACTTAAAGAAATTTACAGCTGTATTGAAAGACTTCACATACTACAAAACTTACTGGAAAATGCATCATGGTGGTTTTGTTGTTGTTTTAGATATTCAGAGAACATACAATCATGATCATCATCTGATTACAGAATATTTCATTCCTCTTAAAAGAGATCCACAAGCAGTCACCACACCTACCTACTAGACTAGATGCCATGTTATTCATAGTTCAGGCCACAGAGGGGTAAAGTTGTCCATGGAGAGTATATTTAGTACATAGAAGTAAAGAAGTAGAGACCCTTGGTATGTGCATGTGGGACCGTAAAAGGAAGACTGGTTTCTGGTTGAGCTAAAGTTTAAGCTCCCCCCCCCAGAACCCAGTAGGGGGTCCCCAGCAGGGGACAGCTGTACAAGGGATGGTAGACATTTGCCATGCTCCTAGAAACTAGGCTCCTGACAGGAGGCTGCAGCTCTCCACAGGTCTGTGACTATTGGTCATGTAGCCTCAAGTCCCTCCACAGGTAGAGGTGTGGTCACGTAGCCTCAAGACATCCCCATGTTAATGAGGCACCTAGAGACTTAGCCACTCCCCTTCCCAGCCACTGTTTCAACCTCTACCCTCCCTGAGGTCTCCGGGATACCAATTCACTCATGTCACTCTCCGCAATGACAATAAACGCCCTGAAACCCTGGTCTGTCTCTCTTCATTGTGATCCACCGTGGGGAACAATGGAACAGGCCTTCGTCTAAAGAGCTGGCCGCCTGGTCTCCTGCAGAAGGCGTCCCAGTGCTCCCAGCCATAGCCACCACCAAACCAAACCAAGTGAGCTAGCTGGTGACAAGTCAAGGACCACGGTCCCTGTGGGACCCCAATGCACTCCTCCCTGCCGTCCCCTTCTCAGCCCTGGGCTAGATCCAAGCTCGAGGACCCTCACTTCGTTCTCAGCTCTTCTGAGGCATCCAGTGGCTCCTGGGATGCCCAAGAGCATGGAAACCTGATGGAGCTGGCTTCCGGTGGTCCTGGGGACCCCAGGCTGTGCTCCTCCACCTCTGGGCGGTGTTCCACGGCAGCTTCACACAGCCCAACACCCACCCAGCAGTGCCGTGGGGTGAGTCTGGTCAAATTGCCCTTGTCCTGCCTCTCTGACAGGCTCCAAGCCCGGTGGCTGGGGGACAGGCAGGACTTCACCACACCCTGCCAGTTTAACCCAACATATGCACACACATATTTTCATGTGTGTACAAGTGTGTGCATGCATATGGTCAGAAGACAACCTCACCTATTACATGCTTTTTGACTCTACTCACCCCATTACCCTTTCTTGGCCTCTCCCCTCCAACTGATCTTCTTCTTCCTCTTCCCAGTAGTACTCCTGCCTTCATGACTTCTGTGGTTTTGTGAGAATGACCCTATGAGTCTCATTGGGATTGTTTAGAGGGGCATGGCCACCTCATCATTGGCTACCACTGAAGAAAATGCCTCTTCTTCTCCATCAACCATAACTATATATAGATCTTCCAGAAGAGGTAGGGGCCCAAGAGCCTCTCCCCTTCTCATGACAGAGTATAGTTAGGCCCAGTCTTGTGACACACATCTTTGTCCTTGGTTATGGGCAGAGAGGTCCAAGTGAAGCTACAGTGTAAGCTTTCTCCCCAATGACTAGCTCCCATCCTGCCAGGAGATGCCATATAGAATGTAAAACTTGCCTGGGAATTTGAACAGATGAGCCTGGGAGCCCTTCACTCAGCATACAACACTTCTTTCCAGAGATCTTCATCAGCTGCATCTTTCCAAGTCACTCACCAGGTCATCCACTGTCAACTCTCTCTCTCTCTCTCTCTCTCTCTTTCTCTCAAAGCTCTCTTGCTCTCAAAGCAACTGAACACACCCTGGTCTTTCCCAGGCACCAGTGTAGCCAGGACCCAGAGGCTCAGCCTTGGTCTTCCATGTACTCACAAGACAGAACTCCACATGAGATGCTGTTAAGGAAATACAGAAACTTTTCCTCATTGTGGTATGCTCTGAAATGGGTTTTTGGAAGGGAGTGTGGAGAGGGAAGAGCTAGGGGAGGAAGCACAGGATGCTGTCACAGGCTGGTTATCAAGGGAGCAGATGATTGGACGGTATGGCATGGGCTCCTGGCCAAGAACGGGGGAGAGGGCACAGAGAGACGAACTGTGCTTTAGATCGTTGGTTTTATCTACTTTATTTGTGCTACTTTTCTAATGGCAAAATTATCAGTTCCAAGAAGAGCCAGGAGGGATTTCTTCCCTTTTGAAATTGAACTTAGCAACCATCACAAATTGTAAAAATCAAAATTCCCATTTCTAACTACCGTCATATCCCTGAAAGGAGACACTTGACCATCTTTGCTTCTATACAATTCTTTCCTCTCCCAGTAGCGGGTTAATAGTGAATAAGCTGTTGAAAAAAGACGTATCCAGAGAGATTCTGGCTCATTTAATATATATATATTCACACACACACATGTAACTCAGGGATAAACTGAATTGGACATCAGAAATGGCTTCTTATAGAATAGAGAAAAAATAATTTCTGTTATGGAAATTATCCTTCTAAAAATAATATGCTGAGGCAGGAATTAATAAAAACAGCTAAATTCTCCATGTTTGACCCAGAGGAATAAAAATTATTCCATTATGAACCAGTGTTTCTCAGGGGAAGTTTTGTAATGTTTTGAAACTTTACCAAACTACTCTGTGATGCAAATGAAAATAGTAATTTTAGCTTGTGATAAAAATAATATCTCAACAATGGAAAATTTGGCTAATAATTAATTATAATAATTACAACTGTGAAAGTATGACGCTTTGAAAAAACATTTTCGAGTTTGGTATTTAAAAAAAAAATTCACTGTAAAGAATCACGTTTTACATAGGCCTGGTTGGTATAGGCACAATCTCAGCACATCAGGAAGTTGAGGCAGGAGGATCCCAAAGTCAAGGACTTCCTTGACGTGTAGGTAGAAGGCTAGCCTGGACAATTCAGTGAGACCTTGACTCAAAATACAGAAATTAAAAGAAAAATGAAGTAGAGTTCAATGTTAAATAATTGCCTTTACATGCCAGCCCTGAGCCTAAACTCCAGTACTTCAGAGAGAAATGTCCTTTTTCCCAAGAAGACATAGTACACGCAGCCAGACACGGAGTGGGGTGTCAACACATGCTCTGATTCTAGGAAAGATAGTTTTATTTATTTTATGTGTACAGGCATTTTGTCTGCAAGTATATCTGCGTATGCAGTACCCATGGAGGCCAGAAGAGGGCATCAGACCTCCTACGGCTGTAGTTACAGATAATTCTGAGCTGCAATGTGGGTGCTGGGAACCAAACCCAGGTGTTCTAGATGAGTAGCCAGTGCTCTTCATTGTTGTCTCATCTCTTTGGCCCCAAATTCTAAGAAAGTTTTGGTTGTCAAAAATTACTTTAATGTATAATTAGAAATTCAAACATGCTTAAAATGACCACAGCCTTTATACATTTCTTACCTATTATCCAGACCTCTTATTGGCTATTACCATTACCGCATGGCAGCATGGGAATTCTAGCCACTATGGGCATCCTAATAGTTCTGAGAATTTTCAGGTTTTCTGCTCTCTCTCCACACTGTAAGACCACCACACAAACTGACAGAAATACGTTTAGGGAGACAGGGGCTCAGGAAGCGGCCCTGGCTAGTCCGTAATTCACTAAGTAGAGCAGGAGGTCCTAGAATTCACAGATATCTGCCTACTTCTACATCCCTAGTGCTGGTATGAAAGGTGTGCGCCACCATTCTTGCCAAACAAAAGGCCCCATTTCTTAAAAATGCCTCGGCTCTTCATTTTAACGTAACCAAAAGTTCATCCTGAGAGACTGTGCTCTGTGGGTTGAAGTCAGCACGGCTCCCCACAAACACACATTTTGTGAACATCAGGTTCTACTTTGGTCTGTGGTACGGGCGCTGAACATCATAGAGTGGGCAAAGCTGATGGAGTTGAAAACACGGGAGGGGGGGGTGTTTCATGGACAGAGATGTCATTGTGTTGGGGTGTGTGTCCTCTTGGTATCTCTGACAAGAGAGAGGCAGGGGAGCTCTGAGAGAAGACTATGGAAGCACACACAGAGTGCAAAGGCAAACAGTCTCACACTAAGAATCTGCTTCAAGCCAGAACTGCCACCAACCGCAGACACCAGCAGACAGAGTGAATCACCTGGGAGGGTCAGGTCTCTGCATCCGGATTTCCCTTGACTCAAAGATGAACTGCTCATCTCTCACTGCCTCCCGGCTTTTCTGCCCCTCACACCACCTTCCACTTGCTTCCTCTTTCCAATAGCATACGTGTAGAAGTTGAGAGATATGTAGAAGCTAAGGTCTGACATACCTGAAGAGGAAGAGGTTGAAGTCATGCTAGTTGACACGAACCCACATTTTAGGAACATTTAGGAACATTTTGAGTGAACTGATACACCAGATTCCTTGTGGGGTTTCCTGCCTCATTCCCTGACCTTCAATCTGACCTCCCTGGTTGCAGTGGGTTTCACCATGCTGAAAAATATATAGGTAGGGATGTGGGGTTCTGGGGATACCTCTCAGCAATACTGATCTCCAGCTCACACGCCAATGGCCATCTCGGCATCTTGTACCTGAGCAACACAGGAAAGCTCCCATGAGCTTGTTCAAAATGTCTGACTGGCGTTCATAATCTGCTGTGGGGGAAAAACCCACATAAAATGACACATTTAGTTGGTACAAATTTAATAACATGTCATATTTCAAGATAATGTTAAAATGAAAATATAGTTTCCATTATGGCTTTACTCTTTTTAATGGAATTATAAACCAAGACAGACAAAAAGTTCCAAGCTGGAGTGGGACGGGTTTAGGAATCCTGTAAATGCAATTTAACACACATTTCGTGGATTTACACGTTTATTTTACCAACCTCCATCCTGCTGACAGACCAGCTCTGAGTGTATCCCAGAACACTGAGCCCTGCATACCAGGGAATGGTGCTGCCGTCCCCACATTCTTGGAAGGTGGGTGTGAGGTAGCTTGAGAAAAAATGCCCTGGTTTGGGATACAGAGTGAGAACAAAATTAAACTCTCTAAATAAGAAGCTCCTGAAAACCCACAATGGAGGCTGCAAAGAACTCTGGCAAATGCCTTACTGTGCCTGTTCTTACTAGCATCGAGGTTGATTGTAAACCTAACGGCCCCTGGCCTCCCCTTCCTCTTCAGTGCATTCTTCCTAAGGAGCACCTGCTTCCCTCATCTCTTTCTCTCTATTCCAACCGTTCAGGACTGAGAGGGTAACTGTGGTGTAGGCTAGTGAGTGATCGGCTGTTTTCAACCCCAAGTTAGGAATGAGAAAATTACAGAAAAGAGCAGTGATTCACACACTCTTCTTCCAACCTCTAACCCCACCCACAAATGAAATACAGACCCATCTGCTAAGGGAACCTTCCCCCTCACCCACTCTAGACATCCCTCTGACCCTCTGTGCAAGTCTGTTTTCCTTCCTCCACCCAACAGAGCGAAGGCCTCCTCCTTCTCCCAGTCCAACACTATTACACTCCTCAGAGATGAGTCATTTTAAATGAACTTCTGGGCCTCCGAAACCCCAGTTTGTAAGAGATTTACCTAAGGAAAGATAGAAAGGGTAGAAGAGAGCATGAAAAAGAGAGAAAAAATAAAAGGAGATTGATAAATATTCGATGATTGATTAAAAAGTTTGTAGATGCTTCACTACATAGATATACATACACCTATGCTTTACACATACATGTACACAAACATAGACTCACCTATGTATACGCATCACTTTTATATGTACATATGCATGTGTATACAAATTTGGGTTTCCTTAGACTTAGGAGTGTGGAGTTACGGACAAACACTCTGAATCACTCCCCTGGGTAATTACAGTACAGCTGGTTCAATATTCTCATTGAGAGATCCTATCCAAGATATACACAGAGAGAGACCAGGAAACTGTCCTTGGAAGCATCTCACACAATTAGCAGGCTGACAAACAAATACAAAGAAAGCTCATCATAGAAAGAAGGGAAAATTAATCTCACTGTGGTCTAAGATTATGAAGTATTCGTTTCCTAACTAATTGCCAGTATACTAATCCCTGATTATGAAGCCTTGATATCTTTATCCATCTCTATTCAGTCCAATGTTTTTAGCATGGTAGCTTTGCCTTCATGAGGATGAATGAGACACTTCCTGCTACCCAGAGAAAGGAAAGCTTGTCTTTACTCTCTGAGACTGAAGCAAATGGGAAACAAGCACTCTGATTATAGACTTGTGTCTCCAAACTTATTCTCGACTTAAAAGAAGAATCATGAGATTTAACAAGAGTCCACTACCATCCTGCTGGGTGGCCCTATGAGACACCTGGGTGTCAAGGTTGGCACTCGGCTTAAAATGTGAGCCAGTCTACTTAAAGCAAAGAGCTTACACCCAGGGTTGCTGACACAGCTTAGTAGCTGAGTGCTTGCCTGGCAGGCAAGAGGCTCTGAGTTTGATTGCTAGCACCAAACAGTCAGGCATAGGGGAATGCATAAAGAAATCTCCTGTGGGAAAACTAATACATTTTTCTTGTGAGTCCACACACCTGAAAGCTCTCACCTGCTTATAAGCACTTAAAGAAGCCCAGGCACTCTTTCAGGGTACCTGCTCACAGACAAGTCAGGTTCATCCTATTGTAGAGAAGATCCTTCCTACAAGGGTAATATACAGGGGTCTACTTGAACCACTGCACAGGGGGTCAGGTAGCCGGCCATCTCCCCGAGCTATGTCCTGAAAGCAAACCTATTCAAACTCAGATCTGAGGCACTTTGGTGTGTCGGGCAAGCCTGCCTGCCCTGTATCTCCCCCTCAGCAACCTTAGGTATACTTCTCAGTCAGAGAACTGGAGAGAGAGAAGGGGGTAGTGATGGAGAAGAAAGAAGGGGCCAACTAAGGTCAGCAATTCCATTTCTGGGCTCAGAATTACTTTCAAGCATTTCCTGAGGCTGGAATGTGAGTAAAGAAGCTTATGCACCCTGTTATCCGAGAACAATGCTTTTCTTAGTGATCTCTTTTTCTAGATTAAAAATAAATTCAGAGGGTGAGGATGGCTGGCTTGGTAAACTGCTTACCTTGCAAACATGAACTCCTGAGTTTGATTCCCAAGAACTCAATTTCAAAACATGTGTAACCCGAGCACTGGGAGCAGGAGGGCAGTCATACATCTGGGGCTCACCGGCCAACCAGCTTAGCTAATTTGGCAAATTCCAGGACAATGGAAAACCCTACCTCAAGACACAAGATGGACACCTCCTGAGAAACAGCACTTAAGGTTGTCCTTTGACCTCCACATGTGCCAAGTACACACAGGGAGTAATAACTCCCCAAGAAGACATGTTGTTTCATGTAAGTTGTCTTAGCATGGACCTCTAGGTTCTCCGGCATTTTCAAAGCTTGATGGGAGCACTGAGTTTGACCACTGAATCAGGGAGACTTCTAGAACAAGTAGAGCTTTGGGTCTTCTAGAGGCAAAGTTGAAGATCTTCATCCTGCAGCCAATCAGTTTTCAGCTTCTCTTTCTCTCCTCATTTTAGAAGAAGAAAGGGTATCGCCCTTATGTCATTAGTAAGCCTAGGAAAGCTACCGTTGGCAACTTTTGTGCTTACCCTCTACCTCATCAAATCTTAGTCCCCAAGATTTTAGACGTAATTTATCTGTATTCCTTTCCAACCCACTAAGCTTTAAACACTCACAATGGGTTGACAGACCACTGTATTTGTTTGTCTATTTTCTTGACAGGTATTGGGTACTCTCCTTCCTCTGGAGGCTAGGCCTAATACTCTCTATTCTTTGCTCATGAGCAGTCTACAAGAGTGCTGGGTACATTGCCATAGTACAGAAAGATTGTGTCTGTGCATGACTGTCCCTTTCTAAGACCTTGGGCACATGATTGTTATATTCACTGACCTGATATTTCTCAACATTCAATACTACCTATGTTCTGGTCTCCATCTATTCCTTGACTACGGGGTGAAGTATCTATATCCTCATTTTTAAGTTTTCTGAATCGAATAGTAATTTAGTTAATGATGGCTAATTGTAATGTTCAACTTAAAATATTTTCAGGTTATGTTTGTTACTTTAAGGCCTTCTTAAATAATAACTTAAAATAAGGATGATAGTAAGATCATTAAAAATATTCATCAGAGTCACTGTGGGCCTCAAATACCCTTCAGATGGTGCTCATCCATCTTGGGCCTCAAAGTTGGATGTGGAAGAGATGGTTTTGCTACTAAACTTGATTTTTAAAGTCCTCAAGTTTCTATCAATGCTGAGCCCTGTCAGTGTGGCCTAGCTGCTCTCTCTGGAGTGGAGTCTAATCTCCAGAGTTAGGTGGTACCAAAACCTGAGGGGTGTCATCTTGAGGAAGTTCCCTATCCATGGTGCCATCTCTCCAGCTGTCTATTATATTTCTACTAGTTGATCCCTTGTCTGCATAGCTCACTATTCTATTGTCCCTTCTTCCTAGCCACAAGGACTGTCTGTGTCTGTGTTGTTCTGTCACCCACCTGTCTGTTCACCAGTCTGGTGTTGGGCTGTGCTTTTCTCTCTTTTGGCCTCTCTTACAAAGGGGCAGGCTGTAGGGAACCAGGGATAGTTATAAATTGTCCCATGTCTTGGCTGCTCCCTGGGTCACAGTCTCTATAGAGCTTTGGGACTTGAGGCCAGTCATGAGTCCATCACAGGTCCATCAACCTGGACCGAGGCACACATTTAGTCAACCTGGAATTCCAAACCTAGAAGAGAAGCATGAGCCTCTCTCACTCAGGACTACATCACTTCACTCAAGCCCTTGCTATGTTCCCTCCTCAGTCAAGGGTCTGTGCTGAGCATAGCTGCACATTCATGAATCAATGGCGGTCCGTGTGCATCTGTGACAGGCAGGTGGAAAGTCCCTCCAGGGAGTGTTTTTGAAACAAGCTTTCTCCCTAAACTACTTCATTTGCTCTGCGTGAAGTGTTCCTTTGCCTCCTGAACACCAAGGACCTAGGCTTTCCAAAGCCAAGAAACAGTCTTTATTCTTCTCTTTCATGTCTGTCATCTCTCCTCTCTCTCTCTCTCTTGAAGCAGTTGTCACAGTGCGGGGAGAGGCAGAATTCTCTAGAACTATTGTGTCTAGAAGGATAGCCATGAGGTACACAAGGCTGAGAAATACATGAAATGTGGTTGGTCCAGATTGACACACGAAAGAGAGCTATGTGGGAGATTTCAAGAACCTCTAAACAAACAAACCAAAAAAAAAGAAATGTGAGCCATCATTTTTCAGGTTAACACATGTTGAAATGATAGCATTTTGTATACAATGGGCTAAATAATTTTTAAATTAATGTTATCCATCTCTGGGCTTTTTTACTTTTTAAAATGTAAGTGCTGGGAATATTTTAATTTTAAACATGGTTTACACCATATTTATATCAGCAGTACTACTCTAGCAGAAGTCATGGGAACCAAAAATAAATAGCTCGATGTTTTAAAACCATCATCACTCTCATCTGTCCCACGTCCTGCCCAAACGTGCTGTTTGACAAACACTCTAAAATTCCATGGTTAAGCAGAGCGATGTTCCCACGTCTGCCCAGCACACTGTGTGCAGGGAGATGAGAAACGATGAGGGTGCTTTCCTCAAATACTCCATAACACAACAGAGCAGACAGCAGGAAATGTGTGGCAGCCTCACGATGGGGGCATTCTTTTGTTTATGAGTAAAACTGGGGAGAACTGAGACAAGGGGCAGACTTGACAGAGGAGACGTTGTATGAGGCATGTAGTCTGCGGGGGAGGGCGTCTGATGGAGAGAGTCACATGGAAGAGTCACTGTGCATAAGAGGCAGAGAAAAGCTCAGGGGCCAAGGGCAAGGAGGACAAAGAATCTGGAAGCATCAGCCGGAAACAGATAATGAGAAACCTCCGTTATGAGAAATCTCCGTTAATGAGAATCGAGGGAACATGCTTGTCATCTACAAAGAGATCCACTAAACACATAAAGCATGAAACACAGAACACTGAGATTTTATGCTAAGACGGACTGAGAGGTTGAGATGTTAGTGCCGACCGGTGCATTTCAAAGAGTGGGGTCTTTACCTACATGTGATTTTGGGAGGCACCAATTCCATAACATCCATCTTAAATAGCTACTGTCTGTTGAAAAGAAAACCAAAAATGCACTGAACCCCATGTTAAGTAAGAGTTCCCTGTGGTCTTCTCAAGACAAAGCTGGCAGAATTCAGCCCATCAACAACTACTCAAGAAAAGTTTTGGTTCTTAGAGGAACCAGTTAGAGGAACCAGAGAAAGTGCCATGAGGCAAGCTGGTACGTGTTCGTTTATGGATTATGGTTCTTATTCCTCCCAAGTACCAGCATCTGCCCCACACTGGGTACAACACAAGAGTAAGCATCAGCCCCACTCTATCCTGTGGGGGCAGGAAGAGCTGGCTCAAGTGTCTACTAGAGAAAAGAGAATCTGCCACATTATTAAATAATCTGCGTCTTTGGCAATGCTGCTAGGACCTTTTACAGACTTTTAGATAGTTCTGAACTTTTAAAATCCTCCTTGAAAATAAGGTCCTTTCTGAAAATGTTCTTTGTTGAGTGTGCGTGTATTCATTCTCTGGTCATGCCAAGAAGCTCCAAGATGCAGTGGGCTCAGGTTGTGTGATGCAAGATTCAGAAATAGGGTGTGGGGCAGGGAAATTGAGCAACTGTTTCTTCCCAGGGTTGTAAAGATGTCTCAGTAGGTAAAGGTGCTTTCTGTGCAAACATGAGGACCTGAAATGGGATCCTCAGTACCCACATAAAAAGCCAGATGTGGCTATGCATGCCTGTACCCTCAGGGCTGGGAAGGAAGGAAGAAAGGGAGTGAGGGATGGAGGGATGGGGGAGGGAGAGAGGGAAGGGGGAGGGAGGGAGGGAGGAAGGAAAGGAGGGAGGGAGGGATGGAGAGCAGGGTACTTGGGCTTACTGGCAACCAGCTTAACCTAAAAGTGGTGAGCTCCAGATTTGGTGAGGGACCCTGTCTCAAGACAAGTAAGCAGTGACAGCTCAGGATCCCTCATGTCCTCCTCTGTCCTTTGTGCACTTGCATGGGCTTGTGTACCTGTGCACACATGCAAACACAACCATACAGAAGGTTTTGTTTCTGTCCACATGAGAGTCCCCTTCATCTTTCTGAAACTAAATAAGAGGCGTTGTCAACAGTGCACTACAGTGCACTAGAATGAACAAAGCCATCATTTCTGGGTGTACAATAAATGAGGAAATTATGAAATTATGTGATAGCTCGCTCAAACTTTGGGAGAAATTTTTTCCAGTAAGTAAGTCTTAAGACCCTGAAATGTGAGTCAGGAGATTCATGAGGATAACCCTAAATCCAGGAAAGCCTGAGACTCACACCCGGAGTGTCCAAACCTGCCTGGAAGCAGCTTTGACACCTACCTTTGCCCACATGAAGCTGTGCAGGAGAGTGGAGGGTTTCAACCTTGTAGCTCTTGTTATTTCCAAGAACAAAACTGAGAAGCTAACGTCAGGAATCAATACATGCCCACAAGAGCTATGTTTTCAAATCTGGTTCAACAAAAGTCCCAGAAGCAGCCCCAGCAATGGCAGGTGGGTGGGCAGCCAGCATGCAGTCTGTCTGCTGTTGCCTCTTAGCTCTAGAGGGAGGGAGGCGAACACTATTCTGAGAGCAAACAAACACCTTCTGGTAGTTTTGGAGGGAATATGTCAGTCAAGAACAAACTTGTTTAACTTGACCGAGACTTAAGAACTTTTACAATTACGGAGAGTGACTAAGTCTGGTAAACGCTTTTTTTTTTTTTTAAACATTGTACTATAAAGATTCTGACTGTGGCCACAGCAATTTAGCAAAATGGTCAGGTCTGAAGACAACAATGTATGCTGCCTTATAAGTCAGGAAGGGATGACTAGGTATAGAAGGCTCGGCAGCCTTCAGGACAGACAGTGTAGCTGATTTCAAGAGAAAACAGTTTTGCTTTTGTCTTTTGTCCTACATAGAAAACAATTCATCAGCCTAGGGAAATTTATTTTATTAACTGTGATTACAGTAAAATGGTTCTTCACTGTGCTTTACACAGTCAAAAAGCTTTTAGCAGGGGCCTTTAGAGCCTCTATTTTAGGTTTGAAAACCTCGTGCTTTGTTTAATCTCTAAGAAAACAGAATCCTCCTTCTAATTAATGTGTGGCAATTTAAATAGAAAAAAATTTAAAAATTGTTTTCTACTTTACAAAATCTGCATCCAGGACCACAGGGTCTCTTGCTGCTTCAAACAATTTATAATTAATATGCCCAACCTTAAATGCCAACCAAACTCCAGCTACGGATAGAACATACTTGGAAACCATCCTGTGCTACTGTTGTGGAATCTCCCATTGTAGGCATACGGTTTGCATATCTTCAGAATTAAAAACATCTCAAGCTTTGTAATCTCTGTAGAGGACTGTTTTGTTAGGACATACCACACGGGTTCCATAAACCTGATCAAATCTTTGCCTTCAGGCCGACAGCTGCAGTGGTTGGCCTCCAGGTGCTTCCAAGCTGCTCCTCCTGGGGAGGGGGGCAGAGGGAGGGAGAGGAAGCTCCAGGAAGTCTGCAGGTGCAAGGTGCAAGAACACTTAAGAGGAAATGAAGGGTGGCTTGCCCTTTTATGTTGTGTATTCAAATAGGCAGTTGTATGTTTGTCCTGAGGTAATTCTGACCTTCAGTACACAGAATGTGAACTCAGCTACTTCTTGGTACTGAGGAGTTCCGCTCTCTCCTTCCGAGACAGCCATCCACCCTGAAGAGGCTGACTAAGGTGTTCAGAAAACAGTTTCTGAACAGAAACAATACAGACCTCCAGTGGAGGACCACTGATACCAGAGAGGGTAAATACAGAGAGAGCACTGCCTTCAGAGTGGACATCTTGATAGTTGTTTGATCCAAGGGCCAAACATGCTGTTAAGTAGGTGGTTTTAGAGCTTTGGATGCCCAGAGCTACCGATAGTCAGAGGCTTCCCTTCACATCTCCAGTTTTTCATCCTGGTGAGTATCTCTATCCTCTGTTAGTTCAGAATTCTTAATTAATAGTGGAGTGGACACTATTACCCTTTAGTCATACACTCCCTGCATCCTTAGTGCCAATAATTGTTGAAAATGGTTTTTTCTCTCCAGATACTGGCCTTTTGGAACTACCTAGCAAACCGATGGACCACATATTTAGTTATCTAAGTAGGGTACAAGTAGCTTAACCGACATGAACCATGGTTTACAGATATTCTGGTCCCGTATTTCTGTGTCATGGTCGCTAAATGTGAATTGTTCCAGGGCTATCTTCACTCTAGAAGAATCCCCAAAAAGTTGTCTGTTGTGAGATTACAATCAGTTAAAAGTATCCATCCTTTTCTAGCCCTTCCAGTTGGGCTGAAGAATGACCAAAAAAAAAAAAAAAAAAAAAAAAAGCCATTTTGTGGTTGGCTAGTTCATGAGGAGAAATCTCAGAGCTGAAATGTAAGTCATAATTTGCAAGAATGCTCAACTCACACAACAGGCAAACGGTGCCAAATATAACGGCAGACTAAATTTAAACTCTCTTAACACAAACCTGCTCGGACCCAGCACAGATGCTGCACATGAGCATGCATGGACTCACGAGCTCTGAGGACAAGGTCACCAACTTTCTAGAATGGAATCTACTTTGCTAGTCTGAGCTGTCCCTGCTTAAGTCACCATACGTGATTAACCCTACCTCAAAGAGGCCTCCAGTTACCCTCCCTTGGTTTCCGTTACTTTTTTAGAGATTGATTTTTATTTTTAATTACATGTGTATGTATGTGTGTGCATGTGAGTGCAGTTTCTGTGCTAGCCAGAAGAAGGCCTTATATCCTCTGGAGCTGGAGTTACAGATAACTGAGCTGTCCGGTATTGAGTGTTAGAAATAGAACTCAGGTCCTCTGAAAGATCGAGAACCACACTTAACCCCTAAGCCATCTCACTAGCCTCTTCATTTTCTCTCCTGAGATGTCTCACTGTTGAGTGAACCTTTCCTGAAGAGTGGAGCGAGTATCTATTCACCCAGATAGGGTTACACCACAGAGACCAAAGAAGAGATTCCACCCAAGCATAGCTTAGTGGACCAATGAGTTTAGTTGGTGCCACTTATAGGAACTGGGTAAGGAGTTACTTACAGGAGCATGGTAACTTATGAGCAGTTACATTGCTGAAGAAAAAGTTACCTCACTCCCAGAAAACTAACTGCGTGTGTGTGTGTGTGTGTGTGTGTGTGTGTGTGTGTGTACGCACACACATATATACATATACACATACATATACATATCCTGGGGGCGAGGGGAAGGGTTCCTCATAACTTGAGAGCTATGGCCAAATCCTGCCTGGAAGACAGCTCCACAACCTCACTCCTCCTCCCACGTGCATGTTCTTTCCACAAAAATGAGTAAAGCCTAAATGTGATTAAGTTACAATACGTGTGTCAGTGGGCTTTGCATCCATGTGCAATGTGGACAGGAGCCCAGGGCACTGTGCTCAGGGCCTAAAATCTAGAACCAACGGCCTTGTTTTGGATCCCCATCTGCACTTCACTAAGCTGGGTACCATCGGCCCTGCTACTTTTCTGTGCCTAGGCTTCCTTGCCTGTTCACTGGGAACAACAACAGTGTGCACTGGAAAAGTTGACTGCAACAATCGGATGAGCATTTACATGTTTTATAAAGGGTGCTTAAGGTTTAAAAACCTTCTATCATCAGCAAAGACATACGACCACTTTGTAAGCAGGACGGGTCACTTGGGAGAAGTACTCTATGCAAAGAGGAAAATAATCCTTTAAAAAAAAAGAGTGAATGGAACAGAGGGGGCATGTGTTACCCCTGTGATGTCATCAGGCCTGGCAGGGTTCAGTGGACCACGCGGAAGACGTCTTTCCTCACCTATTCAGAGACCACCTTTACCCTCTCACAGACACCTCCTACTAAGAAGACTTCATGCCTCAGACTTCCTCACAGGTGGGTAGGATGGTGAGTTCTAGCCAAGAAAAAAAAAAAAACTAAAAGTCTCCCAGAAAGCTCATGGGAGTCTCTGCTCAGATAAAAAGATGAGTCCTTCACTCTTCGTGTTGCCTTGAATGTGAATGTGATGCCCAAGGCCATGTTGGCTTTATGCAAACATGAAGTTATAGGTAAGAGGAAGAAAGCAGGCCTATGAGGATGGTGAAGATAAAGTAGAGACAAGCATAGTTCCTGATGGTTCTGAAGCTGAACCGATGCCAGCAAACAGCTAAGTTGGGCTTCTTATTATGCAATGCAAAAAAAGCCCCTATTGTTTAATCTACCATCAATCAAACTTTCGTTATTGTTGTTGCTTGCTCAAAAGCACCTCCATCAGATACAGCTTCTTCTTCACGGGCCTTGAAGAGATGATTGTGAAGAACACACATCCCGTCTGCTGCATTTCCCAGCCGTGCTGATAAATGAGTCCCACACACCCTCGAGGTGCACAAAATTGGATACTTATCAGGATCACGTGGAGGTTCTTTAAAACGTGTAGATGGTTGAGACGAATGTGCAGAAAAGTTGTTTCAGACAAGGAGAAATACATGCTCATGATTGGAAAGCAAAGCCAACATCCACATAGCCTAAAACATGTACTGTGGCTGCAAAAATGCACCTTTCCAGAGGAAATCCATAGATTTCCTCTATCTATGGATGCTAGACTACACATTCCAGCCGGTTGAAAAAGAAACACATATTTTAAAACTGCTTCTTAACCTGGGGTCTACAGAGTCCTCTCCATTTGTTCCCTGACTGGAACAAATTCTGAAGAAGGATGCAAGAATAAACATTTTAAGTAAATAAAACGGCAGCTTCTGGGGCCCCTCTCTCAATTTCTTTCTTTCCTTACCATAGTAAGTGGTTCTTTATCTACGTCCCCAGGGAGTTTTAGACACTGGGCTGTGAACATAAGTCAGGCCCATACTCTTCTCAAGCAACCTCCTTAGAAATACACAGGTAAGGAGGTAAAATGTTAATAATAAACAGGGGTTTCGAACAGTAAGTTCCTGTAGGAAAACAAAGCCTACTGACCGTGTGGTAGACTCCACACTTGGGGTGGAATGGTGGAAAATAGAGTCAGCCTGCATTCATGTTCAGCTCTGAAGGAATGGAGAGGGCCACTAACCTTCCCAGAAGACAATGCGGCAACACTGAGAACACGAGTTGGCATCCATGAGAAACAGTGCGAGAAGAGACATAATGAAGGGTGAGGGTGGAGTGGGGACTCCAGTCTTCGGGGTGGTGTGAGATGTCTGAGCGTCAGCTGTGGAGGGTGGAGTGGGGACTCCAGTCTTCTGGGTGGTGTGAGATGTCTGAGCGTCAGCTGTGGAGGGTGGAGTGGGGACTCCAGTCTTCTGGGTGGTGTGAGATGTCTGAGCGTCAGCTGTGGTGCCACAGATCTGTAACCCCAGCACCCTAGAAGTAGACACAGGAGGACCGTGAGCACACAACCATCCTCGGAGACACTGAGAGCAGCCTGGGCTAAACCAGACCATGTCTTGGTAAGCAAACAAGGAGGAATTTGAAAGAAAAACTCTACTTTTGTGAAAAAGCGTTAATCTGGAGAAAAGAGAATCTTCGTGTATGTGTCTGTCTCTCTGTGTGTATGCATACATGCATGCATGTGCGTGTTTGCGTATGTGTGTCTACCCATGTGCATCTATGTGCCCGAGTACGTATATGTATGTGTGTGTGTGTGTGTGTGTGTGTGTGCTCTCGAGCGCGCCTGTGTTGGCTGATAAGGGAGTTCCCACTACCCCAGCCCAAACGTCCCCTAGCTTGTCACCCTGGCCACCAGCTGAGGCCAGTGCCTGAGTCACATGTTCACCCACTTCCCACCTGTCGCCTCTTCGACTTTGTTGGGAATCTTCACTTAACCTCAAGTTTTTAAAATATCTACCCTTTACAATAGCCCAGGGGAACTATGCTCCTTCAAAACAGAGTTTTAACTCTGTCCTACACTAGTCTATCTGATGTGAGCTCTGATGGTTCATGCCTGCAACCCAGCACTCAGAAGGGCTGATGCAGGAAGATAGTGAGTTCAAGGCCAATCTGGGCCACATAGTGATGCCAGCAGCAAAAAAATAAGATAAACCCCACAAGATTACTTAATAAGAAATTATTTATTTTATCATCTATAAGATATGCAGAAGATTATTTTAATCAAGGATGGAACAACTTGATATTTAAATGTGTTTTATCTAGGCCCTTGCTACACTCTGTGGTCCATGGTCTAGCAATATCAGTATTGTCTGAGGACTTATCAGAAATGCTAAATTTAAGCCCTTATTCCAGACTTACGTCAGAGTCCCATTTTAGTAAGATTCTCCAAGCCTTTTATATACATGTTAAAACTTGGAAAATGCTTCTGCAAGTGTCAATCATCAATCTTGACTGTACATTGGGAGTCCCAATGCTGGGTCTCAAGTTCAGAGACCAACCTTGGCTGTGAGCATGGAGTCACAAGGTACCCATCAAACATTAGGCACCATGACTCACCAAGCACAAGGCACTAAGACCATCAAGTATCAAACACTATAAACATATATGTTTTTAATAACAACACACACACACACACACACACACACACACACACACCAAAGACTCTCTTTCCAGATACTTGTACCTGTTCTCTGGAACCCACATGTTTCTTTTTCAAAGAATTTTTTACGTGTACATGTACATGTGTCTGTATGTGCACAAACCACATGTGTGTGTGTGCCCACAGAGGCCAGAAGAGGGGGTTCAGTGACCTGGAATTGGAGTTACAGGCAGTTATGAGACACCCTAGTGGATGCTTAGAACTTAGTTTAGGTCCTCTGGAAGAACAGCAAGGGATCTTGACTGCTGAGCCACCTCTCCAACCTCAGAAATACACAGTTTTAAACAACACCTTCGGAATGGTATAGGTTGACCACAGACCACTGTGTTACAGAACTTTTGAGGGGAAAAAAATTGAGGATGCCAATTAATTAACCTGGCTGCTGATGGATGTGTATCACTGGTGAATCTTGGAGTAACTGTGCCTCTTCAGAAAGCATAGAAGGGAGTACAGCTCTGACACCTACCTCTTGCCAGAAACTATGCTGGCTGCAAAATGCTACCTACAGACAGCCTACAACCTGACAAGGGCCATGGCCACCAGCAAGCCAGACTCAGGAGACAACACATATGGAGACACTCCTTTCAGGAGCTAGGGAAGGAATCACACTTTGAAACCACACACCTTCTGACAACTGAGAATTAATTAAAGAGAACTCTTATAATATGGGAAGAGTCTAAATGATGAGTGGATACAAACTGCCACAGAAGGACCATGTATGACCACCTTCTCCGGTTGGCCAGCAGTATGATCCCCCAAGCACAAGTTTTCCATGAAGAGTCTGTGGGACTCTCGTGCATTCAGAATATGCTCATTTTCAAGTGCCACCAGGCCCTGAGAAGCAGGCATTGTTTGGCACAATGCTGTTCACCTAGAGGCACACAATCTGCTTAGTTTTCCTCACTAAATTGTCTAGCTGCTAAGAGACAGGATGCTACCACTAGCATCCAGCTAACCTGTTTCCCACGGTGTCTAGAACCCAACGGACAAGCAGAAGCAAATGCTTGCTTGATTGAATAATGGCAATAAACACGTTATACTGTCTTCCTGAATAGTTATGTCATGCTGACTGATCCTCAGCATGGCAAGGACTTAACCATCACCAGGAGATTTTGGAAACACCACGTAAGTAGTCCATCAGTAGGAGACAGAGCAACAACAACAAATGAGTCATGTCATGGAGTGGGTCGTTTTTCAAAGATTTAATGGGAATTATATCATTGGATTCTCATGACAACCTTAAAAGCAAGGTGTGAAAAGTTTGTCTTCTGATTTTTTTTTTTTTTTTGGAATTACTGTGGCAAGATGTACCAGACTGATAAAATACTAAGTATACAAAACAGTATTGTTAACTGTGGGCTCCAAGCTGCACAGGAGACTTCTAGAAATCATTCATCTCCAATAGACCAAACTACATTCATCCCTGCTTCCACTGCCTCAGAGCCCCCCCAACACTCCTCTGCTTCTGTGAATGTGGGTGTTTTGAATGCCTTGATCAAGTGAATCCAGCAGCAGTTGACTTCTTGGATCCAGCTTATTTCTATGGACATAATGTTCTCCAGGTCCCCTCATATCAGATACATCACCATTCTTTCTTTAGGAAAAGACTCAAAAATATTCTAGTTTAAAGTCCATGCCAGATTTTGTTTTTAAATTTTTTATTCTTTAATCCTTTTTTACAGTCCAGTCGTTATGCCCCTCTCATTCTGCTCTCTGACAGTTCCTCAGTCTCCAAGAGGATATCCCACACCCACACACCCACACACTCCCACCAGGCCTCCCCACTCCCTGAGGCCTAAAGTCTCCTGAGGGTTAGGTGTGGTCTTTTCTCACTGAAGCCAGACCAGACAGTCCTATGCTGCATATGTGTCAGGGGGCCTCAGACCAGCTAGTGTGTGCTGCCTGGTTGGTGGCTCAGTGTCTGAGAGATCTCGGGGATCCAGGTTAGTTGAGACTGCTGGTCTTCCTACGGGTCCACCCTCCTCCTCAGCTTCTTCCAGCCTTTCCCTAATTCAACCACAGGGGTCCCTGCCATGCTACATTTATTTATTTGAACTTGAACAGTGAGCCTCCGGTTTGCTTCCATCTCTGACTATCGGGAATAAAGCTGCACATGGGTGCTGGTGTCTCCCAGAGATCCTGATATTGGATCTTTTGATATACAGACCTGGATCGAGATCAAAAGGCAGTGTTCATATTTTTGATGGATCTGTACACTCATATTATTTTTTCTTAATGATTGAATCTTTCCATTTATCACCCCAACCTCTCAAAATCTTCACCCACATTTGTTACCTTTTGCTCTTTGTGACAGTCACAGGTATGAAGAAATAGCTCACTGTGACTTTATTTTGCATTTTGCTAGTATTTAGTAATGCTACATGTGCTGGTTATGTATTTGTTTTCTTTGGGGAAGTTTCTGCTCAGGTCCTCTGACTGCTGCTAAAATTGTGTTTGCTTTGTTGCGATTTAGTTGGAAGAGTTTTAAGACAATTTGGAACGCAACCTCTTTGTGTCTTGCAAATGTTGTCTGCCTCTTTCTGGGTTGCTGTCTTACTCTGCCTTTTTTTCTAATGCACAGAGGGTTTTCATGTGACACAGCCCCACCTCTGTTTTCAGTTTTGTTGTTTGTGCTTTCTAGCTGTCAGCCAAGAAAACATTGCCTAGCAGTGTCATGATGTTTTCCTATTCTGCCCCAGGTTTGCCACTTCAACCTTTAATCCCCTCTACCTCAGATTGGTATGTAGGATTGTGGGCCAATTATTTCAGGCTTCCTGATACCATCTGTTGAAGATGTTATCTTTCCCCATTGCATATGCTTAGCACCTTGTTGGAGGCCAAATGACTAAAGTCATAGATCTGTTTCTGGGCTCCATTCCATTTTGCTGATCTGAGTGTCCACTTAGTCCCACGGGCATGCAGTTTTGATTATCACAGTTCTGTTATATACTCTGGCATACAGTTTTGATTATCGCAGCTTTGTTATATATTCTGGCACTGGGAAGTGTGACGGCTCCAGCATTGATTCTCTTAAAACCATGGTGGCTGTTCTGAACTTTTTGCAGTTCCATATAAACTTAGGATCCATCTTCTGGAGTATTTTAACTTTATGATGTTATTACAAATTGTATTTTCTAAGTTTATTTTTGGGTAGTTTGATATTAGTGTGTATATATGTTCCTAATTCAGTAAGTTACTTTTATGCCCTACAACTTTGCTGAACCACATGTTAGCTTTAACAAGGATGGGTAGGGTGACCTGGAGAGTTGGCTACATGTACATTCTGTAGAATGTCCTCTACAGAAGATCTGGCTTTTTCCCTTCTCACACAGAGCCTGTATTTTCCTGTCCAGTTGCTCCAAGTGAAGCTTCCAGTACCATACTGATTAGTACTCACACACTGGTGAGTGTGGGTATCTCGGCCTCGTCCCTAATTCTGTGAAAAAGCTTTCAGGTTTTCTGTGTTTAATACTACATTAGACATAGTGTTTTCTTAGACAGCCTTTGTCATATTGAGATAAATTCCTTCCATACTCTCCTGAGTGTTTTTATTCCCCAAAGGTTGTTGAATTCAGTGGTTCACTCCTCAGCTTGCAGTCGATGAAGGCGAGGGTCAAAGGGCCTTTAAGGATGCTATGCCTGCCCGGTCCGAAGACTAGACAGAGATTTTCTTAAGATGATTTTTCTGTGGAAGGGACCTTGCTGGGATGCTGCTCTACTAAGAACGGAGCCCACTCTCCCTAACCCATGTGACCTTATGTAGGGCATAACCTCAAGAGCTGTAGCAGCTGTCTAACTTGCAAAGGCCCACTGCCTCTCAACACATCGAAATAAAACCAAAGATCCATTTGCTCCTTCCAGTGCCCCATGCTCTGGGTCATATTCTCAAGATGCACTTGTTTGAGTGTCAAAAGAGAAGGATGGGGGCTGGATATGGTAAGGATGCTTTCTACCAAGCCCAACAAGCTGAATTCTACTCATGGGCCACAACAGAGTAGAAGCTGAGAACTCTGAACTATGCTGTGTGGATGTGTGCCCCTCACATAAACCAAATAAATACAAATAGTCACTTCTAACGGAGATGAAAAGCATAGCTACTTGCCTTGCTGTTGTAATGAAATACCTAACAGTTGCATTTTAAGGAATAAGAGGTTTATTTGGGCTCACAGCTCGAGGGTAGAGTCTGTCATAGTAGGGAAGTCAGTACTGCAGAATCCAGAGGTCACAACAGATCTACAGCCAGGAAGCAGGGAGGCAGATGGCAACTTCCAGTGCTAAAAACTGCTGTGACCTTCAGTTCAAGACGAGGGTCACAATTGGTTCTAACCACAGTTAAAATCGATCTTCCTAGATCAGATAACCTAATCTTGATAATCCCTTAGAAGGTATGTCCTGGAGGCTTGTCTCCTAGAAGATTCTAGATTTTGCCATGTTGACAATATTAACCACCACAGAAAGCTGGTGAGAACTAGCCATCTATAACCCCAGAGAACTGCACATAAGCAAGATGAATAGAAAGAAAATAGTAACTTAGTACAGACTGTGCAGTTAGCAAATTATAGAGGAGAAGGTACGGAGCCCTGAACCACGGTGCCCCATCAATCACTCCACCCTCTTAGTCACTCCAGGTTGAAAGAAAACCAATGAGATTCGGCTCTTCCGGGGTTAGGTCTACCCCTAACCTAAATCTGTTCCCATCAGAGGGGAGCTTCACTCCACTTTTATTGCATGAAATAAGCATTATGCTTTGAAGGCCAAAAAGGAAAAAGTGCAAGAGGTTGTCATAGCAACATTCATATGGTTATCGAAAACTGGCAAGCTTTAGCATGCTTTCCAGCCTTTCTTCTAAATCCCAAACCTTCAGTTCTCTTAGAGGGTGAAAGAGAGGAGGTGGAGACGGCCTTAAAAGACAAAGCCTAAACCCACATCAAATCAGATGACTGGCTTAAGAGATGGTATAGAAGGTGTTCATCCACAGTTTCCCAAGCTCTGAGGCAGCTAATGAAGTATGTGGTCCTGCGTTTGGGCACCCAGAACTCACATAAAACTGGATATGGTAGGCACATTTATAATCCTAGGATTTCTACAGCTGGGTAGGAAGTCAGGGCAGCAACTCAAGGGAGAAACCTGAGGGCAGGATCTGAAGAAAAGGTCATGGAAGAACACTGCTTACTGGCTTGCTCTCCACGGCTCGATTTCTTATAACCCCATGTCCCCCTAGCCAGGAATGGCACTGTCCACATTGGGTGGGGCTCTCCCACACTAATTGCCAATCAAGAAAATACTCAACAGACATGCCCACAGTCCAATCCAACAGAGACAACTTCCTAATTGTGGTTTCCTCATCCTGGGTTGACTCTGGTTTGTGTCAAGTTGACAATAAAACAGCCAAAAGACATTTATTATTTCAAAGCAAAATGTTCGGCATTAGGTGACTGTCTGTGTGTCTGATTACTGACCTTGACTCTGCTTCCATAAGATATTCTTAGATCTTTCTTCCTCCGTCATGCTCAGTTGAAAGATGGCCACCAGTGAATCTGGCTTGCGTGACAAAGCAGTGTCTACAGCAGGAAGGGAAGAACAGAGAATCTTCCAGAACCTCCCAGAAGTCCCTCATCACTCAAGACTATTCGGAGAATCAGATGGTAGGCTTATGCTGAAGCAATCACTAACACAGGATTCAAAGGGAATGGTTGGTTTAAACTGCCATAGAGGCTCCACAGGGGCTGAAGTCAGGGGTGGAGCCTGCTCCCCTTGAAGTAGTGCTATCTCTCACTTGGATGAGTACCTCAACAGACCACAGTCTTACTAAGAAGGGGAAAGGAGTAGGAGAAAGACATTAGATGGCCAGCAGTTCCTCCTAAGGAATCTCCCTAAGATGCTAGCTTTTCTTCCTGAGGGGATGTTCTACCATCACTGACTGAAAAACAAAGTAGCGTTTTCTTCTTCAAAAAATCTGCTTTGGTGCTGTCTCTTGTCCCTGGGAGATCTGGGGCCAATACAAGTAGCAGGAAGCTTTTCCAAGTGCTTTTTAACTGGAGAAATGGCAGCCCAAGATTCAATTCCTTCCGCTGACATTTAATTTTACTCAAGGAAGGAATCGAAGTGGGAAGTTTGATTATTTTATATAAGCTTAATGACTCTCAAACACACAAACCTGTGATCTATCTCTCTATCTCTCTCTCTCTCTCTCTCTGATGAGAAAAATGCCCTTTTTATGTTTATGTATCCTCTGCAGCTCAGTGCTATAATTAGATGATGAGATGAGTTATGAACCTCATTAATTTCTTCCAGTCCTGATATAAACTTTTATTATGTCAAGAATTGAGGCTCCAAGCTAGAAGTGGACGGTGTCCTGGCAGCATTCATTGGCAAAGGGTTTTCTTCAAGGTTTTTGGCCTTTAGGATGCCACCCTCATCTGCAGAGCTCCATGGCTCTGGAATTTCTTCATCTGCAGAGGTCCCTGGTTTTGGATGCCTTCTACACTGTAGTTAAAATCAGAAATATTGTATCAGATGATACCCTGTATCATCGACTCTCTTAACTGTGATTCTGATATGCTTTAATGTCGTGGGAGGGGCAGAAGTGAGAGAAAAACACAGATCCAAGTCAGACAAGAATGATCTAGAGAAAGTCCAGTCTTAACAAGATCTCTGCTTCTAGTTTCTCCTATCCAGATGGAGGGACACACCTAAGCACTGACAGACCTAAAGACCCCAGAGCATCAAGAATTTGGAAATGTTCAGAAATCATGGGCACAGAGTTTACACAAGACTTTGGGAGTAGATTTGATAAGCCCCCTGTTCTCTTCTTTAACCTCCCCTGTAAAGGTCTTTTGAGTGTTTTTCCTCCTCCTGTGTTAACGTGTATTTATGGAATGTTCTAATTAGTGCCCTGTTTCAGATCCCTTCAGTGCCCCTCCCCATCTCTGCACTCTGATTCCAGCCTCAGAATCAGTTGTTGTGCCTGAAAGGTTCTTAGTTACCATGGATACTCAGAGGGTCAAACTGACCCTCCCCAAAACTGAATATTGCTGACGATTGGATACCACAGGAATTGTAATAGCTACAGCTGCACTAGCTGTCCAAACAAAGATGTTTAGAAACTAGCAGTCATTGTGAAAGATAACACCCTGTTACAAATCAATTTGCTATCCCTTGTTGAATGCTATTCAGACTGGTGTTCACACTGGCTATCAGGTAGCTTGGTATTTCCTGACCCGATTTACATGTGCTAATATTGACCTGTCGAACAAAGGAAGGAAAGATACTGGAAGAGTGAGAAGAGAAACAAAACTCCTGGGTCTTAGGGTTCTTTCCATTGTCTAATTATCTAAGCATGATTCTGAATGCAGCAGGAGGGCAGGCACAAGACCTGTGCTACCTGTATCTACATGGAGCAGTGGCGAGCTATGGTCTGTGAACAGTTAAACATTGCAGCAAAACTTCACAGCCTGTGAAACATTTCTCCCCAGGTTATTTTGTTTGGTCATAGCCCTAGGAAGTCAGTATAAATTCCATCCCCATTTTAGAAGTGAATAATGTGAGGGTTTATGTGTCATCTTTAGGTTTATACAAGGAGCTGGTAAATGAAAGAAATCTCAGCCCTACAGCCAAGATCCCAACTCTCTCGGTTGCTTCTCTGTTGCTGTGATAAAATTCCATAGCCAAAGCAACTGAGAAAAAAAAACAAAAGGCTGTTTGGGGCAGATGGTTCCAGGGAGACAGAGCCCTCATGTCCAGCATGCCATGGTAGCAGGACTGGGAAGCTGGCTGGTTACATTTTATCTACACACAGGAAACAGAAAAGAAACAGGAAGTAAGGCCAAACTATAAATCCTCAAAGCTGACCCCACCCCCACCCCCATGAAATGTTTCCTCCAGCAAGGCTCCAGGGCCTTCTCAAACAGTGCCACTACTAGGAAACAAGTATTACTATCCATGAGCCAATGGGGGACATTTCTCATTCAAACCTCCACACCTCTGCTCACAGTGTCTAAAAAGACAGACCTGTCACCTAAAAAAATGGGAAGCCAGTTGGTTATAATGCAACTGCTGCTTCCTGTATATGAATCTGTGGCTTGGCTCGCCTTGTCACTTCTTTTTGGCTCAGGATAAAATGGCACAAGACTTGGGACATTCTGATGAACAAGGAATGTGCCCGATGAGATCTGAGACGTGCACCCTGCTCCTTTGGCTGAAGGAGAAGAGGGAGGGCTCTCCTGCTGGCTAAACTCTTCCACTCACCCCCACCCGCTGTGGTCCTCACTGAACTGACTGAGATCCCACCTCTCCATGAAGAGTGTGGCCCCTTTAAACAAAGGCTGCTTCCCCCTTTCAAAGAAGCTCCTGGGGCACACTGCTCTGTTGTGTCCAATTATTAAGATGAAAGCACCCATGACTCTTGGTCCTTGGCCAATAACATCGCCAATATTTCTTCTTCCAGTCTATTAGAGCTTGAGATAGGCCCCATTCAAACACTCTCTGTGCCAAGAACTCCGGGCCAAGATCTTGAATGACTGAGCAGGACAGCAACTGTGATTTCCAAGTTCGAGTCAATGACATGTTTCTAACAGTAATACTGGAGTGTGTGAGGTTTCAACCGATTGGCTTTGCAATGACCTTTCTTGGCAGGATTGACAGGGTCTCAGGCATGCAGAGATGTCTGAGGCTTCAAACAAATGGCAATATATAGAATTATAACCTGTAGGAATTTCAGCTCAAATTTATTTTAGGTTTCCAGTATATGTCTTCATTTCTCTGAGCCAACGTGCTTCTATACCAAGCACATAACTCCACGGTGAAGTGGAAGGGTGTATCTCAGAGCTATTGTAAGGAGAACATAGGGTTTAAACCACAGCTATGATAGGTTCTGCGAGGGGAAACTGTGGTTTCAAAAAATTACTGAAACTGCATTTGTGGGCATTATTATATAGTTGAGTGTGACAGTCAAAGAAAGGAGTGAAGTTCTGACTCAGATATTGATTCCACTCTGCTCAGCTCATCCACCATGACAAAAGAACCTGTTTATTTACTGCAGGGGGAAAATCCAACATGTGTGAGGCTGCAGCTAATGCTTCAGCTGTGGTGGTTTTGCCTGAAAGACAATAGACGTTTTTCTAATTTACAGGAATTAGAACAACTGAGATGAGGAATGATGACTCTCTACTCTGGCCACAGTGTGTGATGGCCAAACCCAGGCTAATTGCACTGTGACTTGGGAAGTAAGATGAATGCACAAAAGAAACTTGCCTTTGATGGCAAAAGTAGGTTACTCCTGGGCATGTCAATTTAGTGGCATAGAGAATATTTTTTTAAGAAATCATATTTAACTTGACATTTTTATTTTATCAATAATTCTTGAGTTTATTGACGTAAGATAATAATGACACAGGAATCGTGAAGGGTAAAAAGTATGCCCTTATCGAAGAAGTACGTGCGTGTACATTCACCAAGACACGTGTTTAGAGATGTCGGCACCACCTAACCTTCGTTTGTTCTCTAACTCTTCGGGTTGTTTGCTGGCTGAGTGCCTGAGCTTCAGCAGACTGGCAAAAGTTCTTTGCCTTCTTGGAGGGCATTTCTGTGTTTATTTCAGTGGGGGAAAGATAGACAATGGATTAATGTGACTGAAACATTATTATGCTAATATTCAAAGATTTATACTTTTAATATTAGCCAACCATATTAGAAAATGCAAACATAAAAATACACAGGTATCAAGTGGCTGAAAACTCCAGGCTTGTCATTAGAACCCCAGGACTGAGCGGTGCCCAGACTCAAGACATGCAAGAGACATTTCATTCAAATGACTAAGTGAATAAACAGTCAGACTATGCTTTCTACAAAGAGCCATATGCGGTCTTTCAATATCCACCCCCACCCCATACCCACCCCCACACCCTAGCCCCCATCCCCACTTACCATGCTTCCCTTCCACATCTGCTTCTTCCTAAAAGGAATCTTATGATGTCGTCAGTTGTAGAGAATGTAGCCAAGCCACAAAGAAAGAAATGTCACTTCAGTGTATGGTCTTTTCTTTCCTCTTTAACACAGACCTTGGGTAGGCCAATAGCTTCAGACAAAGTATATAGGATATCAACTTCTCAGGAAATAATATGTGGGGTTTTTCACATATTATCAACTTTTTAAAAAATGCACTATATGTCCTCTAACAGGTGTAGGTCATGGGCAAATATAAATGTGTTTTTGAAAGAGATATGAAGTCTAGTCTCATTAAGTCCATCTGTGGGCCCAGTGTCTCCTTCAAAAGTACATGTCTTTCTTTAAAGTCCTGAGAAACTTGGCATCAAATGAATTCTAAGACCTTCAAGGTCAGGTTGACTCTCAAGTCAACTCTAGCGTGGTAATAAGGCTGTGTAACCAGCAGGAAAGAGCTTCTTACTTTGCTCTGTAAAATTAGAGTGCTCTGTGAGAAATCTTCCAACAGCAGAGTTCAAAATCATCAAAGAATGGTTCTTCTTGACCACTTTCAACTAAAGGCTTAGCTTTCAGGAACCCACAGTGTTGGAAGAGAGAGGGAAGGGGGAGGGGGAGGGAAAGGGAGGAGCAAGGAAGAAGGATGAGGGAGGGGGAGGGAGGGGAAGGGAGGGGGAGGGAGGGGAGGGGGAAGGGAGGGGGACGGGAGAGGGAGGGAAAGGAGGGGGAAGGGAGGGGGAGGGGAGGGAAGGAAGGGGGAAGGGAGGGGGGGGGGAGGGGGAGGGGGGAACTAATTGGTTACCCAAGCAAATGAGTCAAAGCAACGCCAGCAAACCCCTCATTGTCCTTAACAGGCAATGTAAAGCCAGGCATGGTAACACATGCTACCACCTCAGCACTTGGAAGATGTGAGCAAAAGGATCACAAGTTCCCAACAGTCTGAACTACACAAGGAAATTGTCAAAAAAAAAAAACAAAAAACACACACACAAAAAAACTGGTGTTAGACAGGAGTAAATTCAAACTCTCACTAATTGTTACTTACCTAGGTGGGGAAAGTAAAGAGTGAAGTAATACTATTTTGAAGACATCATTGTGCCAGGTACATATATATCTGGGGTATTTTATATCCTTGACTCCTGGAATTTTAGTATGGAAAATTATAAAAATCCTGGATCAGGCTAAAAGAACATATATCAGGAGACTGGAGCATCATCTATAGAGGATAGCTATCATTTGTTTGCTAATTCATTTGTTTTGTATTGAGACAGGATTCCCATGTGTAGTCCAGCCTGGCCTCCAACGAACTCCTGAACCTCCTTTTCCAGCCTCCCAGTATTTGTGATTCTAGACACTCGCCAATCACACCTGCCTATAGGATCTTCCAATAGAACCATACACTGGAAAGTGGTTATATGTTGCTTGCACGGAGAACAACCTTAGAGTCTAGATAGGGGAAGAAGATGCTTCAAGAGCTAGAGTCACACTGATACATTCGTCCATATCACTTGAGTCCTACATCACCACGTCATCACGTCGCACGTCATCACGTCGACGTCATCACGTCACACATCACCGAGTCACACGTCACCACGTTGCCACACCCTGGCCTCTCCATAAATGAGGAGGAATTCCGGAGATGGTGTTCAGCCCATGGCCCTCACTGCTTAACTCTTTTTCTTCATAGTCTGACATTAATGTGGTTTTTAAAAAAACACTTTCCATTGTGTAATGAGCAGTATGATGAGGGGAGCAGATGACTCCTGCTGCCAAAACAATTCCTTCTTTTACTTTCGTCTTTTCTCCATGTCTCACCTTCCTCTTCGTTCTCCTCTTTTTTCTTTGTTACCTTGTTTTCAAGAACTCTGAGCTTTTGTGGCTTCTAGGCTATTACTTGCCAGTGGCTGCTCTGAACCTGGTTGTGACGCACCATCACCACATGGTCTGGTCCTGGGATGCTTGGATTAGATCTGATGAAGTGTTTCTCATCTCCTCGTGCAGAAAATTGCAGCGCTCACATGAAAAATAAAGATCCATGGATCTGGCTGGAGTGATGGCTTGGCTATAAGAGGAGAGGTTCACAACCGAACCATCAAAACCTACTGGTCATCACAAGCTCTCCCCATCAGGGGACAGGAAACAGGACCTCCAATGGCTGTGAATGAACTGTCTAAGAACTAAACGTGTCTCTCAGAAATAGGAACCAGATGTAAGCAATTGAGAATCCAGGGTACTGTTCTGCTTCCAGTTTATTTTTAGCAGAAATGTGACTGAAGCCTTTCAGTACCATAATTAACTTGCAAGGATTGCCATTAATCTCATTGTATAAGACAGGACAAAAAAGAAAAAAAACCTTTTTTGCATATAAGGTCTAAACGGAAAATCGTGATATTTTAAAGAGTTGAGTCAAGGGGGTTGTTTTTTGGTTTTCGTTCTCTCGGTTTGACCTGAATAACAACTCGGTTCTCAGATGCAATGTCTTTAGATAATAGTGACGGCTGTTTATATACTTAGGATGTATCGGCCTCCTCACAGCTTGGCAGTATCACAGTCTAATATAATATTTGCCGTTTGTGCTTTGGGTGTGTAACAAGAGCACCTACGGTGTTGTTAGCTAAAATCAACCCTAAGTATTAGAGCTTGGACCTGAACACAGTCTACCCATGCCAGAGGGACACAAGAACCTTCTTTCAGCCTCCAGATGAAATCATAAATTATGTCCACAGCCCCAACGACAGCCCTTGAGACACTTTGCACTACTTAGCGGACAGGCAGCCGCTCAACTGTCTCGAAGGCTGGGGTGGATCTTAGAGAGCTCCTTGGTCCTTTCTGCACAAGCCCTCCATCCTCACCTCGTCCAGAGGCTCTCTGGTTTTACCACACACGGGTTGGACTGAGATGAGGGAGAGGCTGTGATGCCAGCCTGTGTGTTAAAGACCAAAAAGCACATCCCGGTGTACTTGACAGTGAAGCTCTTTTTTGAGACATGGGGTTTTTGGAACCCTGTCAACCACACTGGAGTTCTCGCTCTGTGTAAGGCCATCACAGACTTTCAAAGATCAATTTAACCACCACCGACATGCACACTTTTACCTATTATGAAAACAGCTTTACAACAACAGCAACAAAAGAGAAGTTTTTAAAAATTCTTTCTACAAAAGCCAGCTTCCTCTTTTAACCATGAAGCATTCCTGGGAAGGCCTTTGTAATTATTAGCTCAGCAGGATAAATGGTAGAAGCAATGTGTGACAGAATTCTGCTAAGTCTGGTTGATATTTTTAAACATAAATATTTCCACCTAATACTGTTTTGCTGGTTTTTCTTTCTTCTGATGCTAAGGATCAAACCCTTAAATTTCAGGGCTAACACTCTAACCTCCCAGTGACATCTCCAGCCCCAATATACTCCGAGACATCACTAGTTCACATAAATACTTCCCAATTGCCAGTCTCTAGGGAGAGAAACACAGATGAAAAAAGAATGAAACACCAAGCATTTGGCGTGTGTGTGTGTGTGTGTGTGTGTGTATGTGTGTGCATGTGTATGTGTGCATATGTGTGCATGCATATAAGACTGACAGCTACCTTTCTCACTTTCTAACATATTTACTAAGAGTCTATCTAGTCAGCTTACTCAGGTAACTCTGACTCACCCTTTCAAATGTTAGTCTTCAAGGGGTCACTGTACCCAGCAGGTATTTACATAGGCACTGAAGAAACAAGCTCTGGTCTTTATGCTTGCCATTTGTGTCCCAAGGCTTTAGCTGTGGAGACATCTCCCCAACCCCTTGCCATAAGTTTTTAAAGGAACATGCTTCTGAACACCTCCCAGGAACAGATCAAACAGCATTGCCTATGAATTTTGGACAGCATGTAAAATAACTTTAAGTGTGCTTTCATCTCTCAAAAGTGAGAAGGGAGAAAACACAAAACAATGAATCAAGTTGACTCCACAAATGTCCCCGGAGAACCTACACTGAACTAGCACAGTGGGCACACTGGGAATGACAGCAGAGCTCGGAAGAGTGGCACTTCTGTTTAAATGTCTGCTTTAGTCTATGGGAAATACAGTCAAGTGGTTTCTTTCTTCAAAGCAGGGGACACAACAAGCTGCTAATGGCATGGAGTCAAGCTCTCTAATAAGTGTGGGTTTGATTTAACAGATAAAGGCATAGATAATGAATTTTAATTTAGTAGATAAAAGACCTCAAAATCAAATTAACAGCTTGTTAGGAAAAAATCTTTTCTAGAAAGAAATAAACCAAAGACTTAGAGCATAGCTCAGTGGCAGGCATGTTCTTAGCATGAATGAGGCCTGGGAACCCCAGCTGCCAAAAGTGTAGAAAGGAATTAAAGAAACCACGATAGAAAACTGACTTAGCACCATCACAGGAGAAAGGAAAATGGAAATTTAACAAGACAGGGTATAGAAGCAAAAAGAGGAGCTGGGAAGATAGCTCAGTTGGTAAAATGCTTGCTGTGTAGGCATAAAGATTCAAGTTCAGATTCCCATCACCCACCCAAAGAGTCAGTCAGAGCAGAACACCTGCAGTCCCAGAGAGACAGGCAGATCCCTAGGCTGGTAGCCAGCCTGGGCTAATCTGCAAGTCCTAGGCCTCAGTGAGAGGCTCTGTTCCAAAAACAGGCCTCTGAGGAACAACACCTAAAGGTGACCATTAGCTTCTGAATGCATTGCCCACACATGTACACACACAGTAAGAGGGAAGAACACCCTAAGTCGTATGAATATAAATGAAAACTAGTATATATCATTCAGTCTTCTTTCTCACTGGGGAAAGTGCTAAGGAATTCACAGAGCAGGGACTAGAGGCTTGGCTCAATCTTTAAAATGTGAGTCTTGCAAGCACTGGGGCCTGAGATCGATCCCCAGCACCTACATAAAAAGACAAGAGTGATGTTTGATCATACCACTGATCTTGCCTCTGATGAGGAAAGTGGTATTCCTGTGCATATGTGTACGTAGAAAAAAGAATGCGTATGGGAAAATATCTCAGTAAGCAAAGCATTTTCTGTGCAAAGATGAGAACCCCTGCCTGGATCCTCAGAACACAGGGAAAGCTGGACCCATTGACACACTCCTGTAATCCTAGGGCTCTTGTGACAAGATCAGAAGGTAGACAGAAGAATGCCCAGAAGCTTCAAGGCCAGCTAGTGCAGTGTGCACAGCACAGCAGCAACCCAGAGTCCACTGATGGTAGAAGGGTGGGTGCCAACAATGAGGTTGTGTTCTGACCATACACGCTGGCATGCACAGTCCTACACTCACACAGACAAACGTGTATGTATGCACACACAAAATTGATCACAGAGACTTCAAAAATAAAAATCAAAAGGAATTCCTAGGAGAAAATTAACCTTCTAAATCACAAAACAATAGTAAAATATGGTGTATTTGCTTCACACTTCCTGCTATGTCTAAGAGACAGAACTCAGGTCCCCAGGCTTGGCAGCAGGTACCTTTCTCCAAGAGCTATCTCACTGGCCCTATAGCATGACTAGAAAGGAAAGAAACATTAAAATATGTGTTCTGTGCACATGTCTTGCATGGACGGTCTCTCATGAACTGGATGTTCATATCTATATTCTATAGATAAAGGGATAGAATATGAACATACTAACCAATATCTTACAGTAATGTGGAGGGTTTTTACAATATACAATTTATTATTCAGATGGGAATGAATCTTTAACAGCAATATGGGAAAAAAGAAGACAAAAAAGTGAAATGTGGCAATTATTAAAAGTCAATATATTCCTGGCTTTACTGTGTATAGGAACTTATTGGGGTTTGACTTAAAAGTCTCTTGGAAGACAAAATGGACCTAAGAGCAATCTCTCATAGTTACATATATTCCCTCTACTGCTAAGAGAAGGGATCAGAGCCTTGCAGTCAGATGATTAAAGAAAATGATCCTCTGGTCAGTAATGTCTGCAGCATCTGTCATCCCAGGAAATGACCAGACTGAAATCCCAGTGCTATATAACCAACTCTGGGACTCAGTTTGCACCTCTCTAAAAGGGACACATCTTGGTGCTTCCCACCTATGACAAGAGCATTAACATAGGTCTCATTCTCGAGCTAAGAGTGGGTCAGAGAAGAGAGAAAGAGGATGCTAAGGTAGCCAAGGCTGTCTAAAAATTGTGAAGTGCTGCCTGGAAGGTGGGGGTTGGGGGGCAACAGTCAGCTTCAGGAAGGAGCTGGGCAGAGACTCCACAGTTTGGACAGAAGTTTGACCATGCGCCCGAGGAATGGAGTTTGAGTGAGCAATCTCGCTGAAGCTGCCCATGTGCATGAATGCATACATGCAGCCAACACAGGTGCTGGCAATGTCCCAGGCTGTTCTCTGGGGCTAAGGACTGGCTGGGATCGCCTGCACGCACGTCAAGTCGTCCTAACCACCATGGACAGCTCACTGCTGCCCCAGCCAGCTTTGCGCGGCTCACAAACTCCAAAGGAGCCACCCGCAGGGTGGATTCCACACCGGAAGAGTGTTCCTCACTCTGCACCCTTCTGCGATCCGCACCAGCGCCAGGCAAGCAGCACACATGTGGGGCAGGCTGCAGGACTAAATAACCAAATCCTTGCCTGAAACGTGAGCTTTTCTAGAGCCACTGGGTTTTAGGCATCATATGGAGACCTCTGGCACAGAGAGCCTCCAACCACTCCTTCATTTCCTCTCCTCTGCCTCGCAGCCCCTCACCCCACCTTGGCTGCACAGTGTGTGTTAAACGACATAAAGCAGGAGGCCCTGGACCTCTGGCGATGGTGAGCTTTAAGGAACTGAGGAGGGTAGCAGGAAGGAGTAGTCCCTGGGCTGGGAGAAGGGGAGCCCTCCACCCACCCTTTTCTCAGCCCCAGTCTATCAAGAATGTATTCTTACCATCTCCCTGGGGTTTATTACACTTCTAACTTGGAGCAAGACAGCAAGCCCATCTCAGAGGATTTGGAGAACATCCTGAGCCCCTGTCCCTGGGTCACATTGTTCCCCGAGTCTTCTCTGTGAGGAACAGAGGGCCACCCATGCATTAGGCTAGTGGCTCTGTAAGGGCTGTGCCATCATCAGGCATCCAACATTCCCTACCCCATTTGCAAGATGGAATAGAGGAAAAATGCCTCAATTATCCTGCTCTGGGCAAATCTTTAGCTATAGGGAGTCTAGAAGCTCAGGAGACATGGCCAAGAAATCCCAGGAACCTTGGGTAAATGAAAGCAAGAAGACCCCCCCCCCCCAAAGCTTTCATTTAGTCTAAGATCCATGAAAGCCAAACTTACCCCCTCCCTGTAAATGGGGTGCAAGTACTCAGCCACTCTGCTGCTGTAATGACACTCCCTACCCTAGATGCTTTTCCAAGTACCCTTGGCCTCTTCTTGCTATATCTGGCCCTCAAAAGCCAAAGGGATCCAAAAAGGAGGATGTACTCAGTCATGGCCTTAGTTCTGACAAACTGGAAAACAGGCAGGTCCCAGAGCCATACTAGCTGCTCAAAACAAAACAGATACAAAGACTCACCTACGTTTCCAAGTCCAGAAGTCTTTCTGCCTGAGAAGGCAGGTACTTAGTGCAAGGGCTGCCCCAAGGAGGGACTGAAAGATGACTGGTTTGACCGGGGGACTGGGAAGACAATGGGGATAAGGAAATAAATGCTCCAAGGTCCCAGCCTCACCTAGGCATCACACTAGGTTCACATGGAACTAGACCTCAGCTAGCACTTTCTGCAAAGTGGCAAGAGATGTGACTGTGTGCCTGTCCTTTGAACAGGGGGTGTCTTTGAATCCTATTTGTGGTCACATGCAAGTCCAGAGCTGTCTGCTCAAGGGAGCCAAGAACTTGACTCAGCAAAAGGCTTTTAGTGAGCAGCAGCTCAATGTTCTCTGTTTCTCTCCCTCCCTCCCTTCCCCCCTCCTTCCCCTCAGATATTTCTTGCTAGCCATGGGTGTGAAGGTACACAAGGGTGGGACCTTGAGAATCCATTTTCCTAAGACCTTTGTATCTCGAATCATCTTGGGCTCTGAAAAGCATCTCCTAGATGGGCTTCCAGGTCATGTTTGGGGAAAGCAGAGCATTTCCCAGGTTTTAATGGGTGAGGAAAATGTGGAGTCCACTTTTCTGATCACAGAAGGATCTCAGCAGCCTGGCACACTCTTCAGCCCCTCCCTGGAGTGTCGTTGCAGATATTAGCTGAGTTTTATCCACACCTAACTACAAGCTGATCATGAGCAGGCAGCTTCATCCTCTATGGATGTTCAAGTCTCATATTCTCTTTCCTTTTGGAAAAGAGCCTTGAGGGCCCTAGCCTTCTCCTCCTGTCTCAGTGGGTGAGTCATCGGAGCTATGATCCCATGGAATCAAGCGTGGATGCTACTCGAAGGGGTAACTTTTATCAATAGCCAAGTGGCCAGAGGAAAGAAAGGATGTGCACATTTGTTTGGTTTTGTGGGATTTTGGAGACCTGACTTGGAGCTACTGGCAGACAGATGTGAGAATAGGTGGCTAATCCTAAGCATGACTCAAACATATAAAACAAATGTTTATTTCTTTGCTTATTGTTTGACCCAAAAGGAAGACAGAGGAAGTACAGAACACAAGGACAACTTTGAAGTTTCCATTAGCTTCTCCAAAGAGAAAACACCCAGGTAATACCTATAAACTGGTGACCACCGTGAACTTATGGGTAAGGGACCCCCTCCTTGACAGCTGGATTTGGAAAACTCACTTGCAGAGCAGTGAGCCTAGACACTGCTCTTGAGCTCAGCATCTCCATGAGTGTGGACTGGCAGAGACAGACCTTCAGAACCTCCTGTTTGCCAAGGTATACTTGTGTGACAGGAAGCCTAAGCAACCCTGTCACCTGATCAAGCACATGACCTGTTCATAAGCTTGGAGATGGGTTTCCACTCTGTTTCCTTGCTGCCTTGTGGCTGTAGCAGGATCAGAACTTAGATTATGAAGTCATAAAACACCCTTTGCAGCCAAGGCAAAGAATCGGGGGCCGGGTAGATAGACACTAAAGATAATTTCTACATTAAGAAAGAAACACGGTCTGCCTGGAGAAGGGCCTGCTTCCTCATAATGGAAAAGAACACTTACACAAAGCTTTCCATTCATTAAAGACTTGATTTTACAGAACAAATGTTTCTGAATGAGACTGACAGGATGTCCCTTCTTTGGCCAGAAGGTGGAAGAGCTTGTAACTCAAGGAAAAGGTGAAGTAACACAGCATGAGAAAGTGTTTCATTCTGAGGAGATAAAGCTACTTATTCCTCATTGTCTAGATTTTCTCTATAGTTTCTCTTCGTGTTTCCAGGAGAAGAAATTCTTTTAAAATGGATGATGTTTTTCCATTAACCTCAGAAAGATAGTGGGTAATGGGGTAGAGAAAGGAAGGAGAGAGAAGAGGGTCAATTTTGTCTAATCAGGAAATAAAAGCAACATAAATCAAAGTAGTGTATAGATTCTGTTTAACACATAGTGTGTCTAGTTTTTGTTTCAACCTTTTATTGGGGGAGAATTTTCTTTTTATGTCAGAGTAATTTGAGACTTGGCAAAGTACCTTTGGGGTTTTTTTTTTTTCTTGGTGGTGAAGCAAATATCATTTTTAATGTTTAATCCCAGGAAACACGGCAGAATGGTGTTCTTTGTGAGTCCCTTCTTTTCCTCTTACAGGGCTCCCCACTTTAGATCAGTTAGGGCTCCAGCATCTTTGGGCAAGGGTTATCACAGCGTGTCACAGGTTTAAACGTTGTCTTTTCCTGCCATGCAAACAAGTCTAACGGTTACAAATTCTTTACCACTTAAAGGACCTTATGGAGATTCCAGGGTTTCTTTTTTAAGGTGGGAAGATGCCAACTTTTTTTTTTTTTTTAAAGTATGAAGTTTAAAGGAATCAGAGGAAGGAGACAAGGGCTTCTGATGATAGGGGACCCCGCCCAAGGCTGAAAGCCTTAACTGCTAGCCAGCAGCAAGGCTTCAGGGAGGAGAAGGGTGAGAAGTCTTAGCTGTACCCACCCCGGAAGTCTGTAGAGCATCAGGGCAACAGCCCAGGCCTGACAAGGGTCTTTGAGTGACAATAGCCTCCTTGAGGGACAGATGGAAACTTCCAGCAGGATTGTCTAGAAGACAAACTTAAGTGGTTCCCGTGTTCATTTCAGCGGGATCTAGAACCTGGGGGAACCAGTATACACACACACACACACACACACACACACACACACACCCCTCTAGATCCTTTCCAGTAAGGTGAGAACCAGTAACTTACAACTTACTCCCCATCCCGCCTCCTTCCCACCCCCACCCCTGTCCCAGCAGCGCTGAGAAGCAACTGGGATAAGGTCACTCATTGAATCTATAGCAGGACATAGAGGAAGGGTGGGTAAGAAGGACTCTGAGCGCTCCAGGTCCTCTATGATCACAAAGTGGGTCTTCATCCTTGCTCACACACCCTTTCTGGGATCTGCTCCTGATGTGATGTTCCCAGCCCTTCCCAAACAGTAAGGCCAAAAATCGCCTTTGCTCTCCTGGGTGCTAGCCAATAGTCCCCAACCCCAGGAGAAGGCCAGGCAGTAAGGCTGGCTTGCAGCAGTTCAGTGCGAGCTTGCAAGCGAGCTTGGGACTCTTGGAATTCGCAGGCGACTCGGGGTTCCTCCTTGCCGCCCGTAGGGACCTAGGCTCCTGGACCTGCGACTCAGGCGGCAGCAGGCGGGTTCAGGAGGAGAAGAGCGTCAGATCGGCCCACGCGGGCTGGGACTGGGGTGGGGCTCCGCGGCTCCGGGCTCCCCTGTGCTCCCCGCCCCCGCCGGCCCGCTCACCCCTGCCTGCTCCGCCGGCGCGCGTTCCTCGGGCGCCACCTCTTTGCGACTTGCTCACTTCTCAGCAGGTTGGCCCCGGAGCGTGTGAACCTTCCAGGGCTGGGCTCACAGCTCCTCTCCAACCTGCGCCGCCCCAGCTGGGCCGCTCCGCCCCGCCGCCGGAACCCGCCCTCGCGGCCACCTGGCCCTCGCATCCACGACACGCGCGCCTGCAACTTGTTCAAGGGCGTTGTGGAATCAACTTTCCGGAAGCAACCAGCCCACCGGAGGAGGTAGACCGACAGCTATGTATATATACGCGCTCTGCCGCAAGTGGCTGTACACCCAGAGGCCCGGTGCGCAGGACAGCTGACTCCTGCGGGACACTCGCGTTTGAAGAGGCGTTCGCCCTGCCCCACGACCCAGAGCGCTGCCGCCAAGACTAATTAGACATTGCTATGGGAGCCCCAGCAACGCGCCACGAATCCCCGACGCCTATGTAAAACGCTCGGCTTTCGGCTCTTCTTTCAGAGGAAGCTCTCTGGTCCCTTTTTGCCTGTGCGGTTTGAGAGAGGCACAGTTGGAGGCGCTGATTCCTACAAAAGTAAGTGCTCGGGGGCTCGGAAACACTTTTTTGCTTTCTTTTTCTTGTTTTCTTTTTTCCTTGTAACTTGTGAGATGCCTTCGACATTGGAGGGGTTGTTGGGAAGCCACGGGGTTCCTAAAGAGGGAGAGGGGCAGTGCGAGGAAGAGATGGACAGACAGGACTGACCCTCGGGTTCCACTTCTTGCAGGTCCCCAGAGCCAGCGAGCGGCAAGATGCTGCGGAGGCTGGTTCAGCAGTGGAGCGTCCTAATGTTCCTGCTCAGCTACTCCGTGCCCTCCCGCGGGCGCTCGGTGGAGGGGCTTGGCCGCAGGCTGTAAGTACCCGGTCTTCCTCCTGGGGGAAGGGGGTGGGAAGACTAGCGCCAGAGGTGGCCAAGCGGAGGCAGGAGATGCCGAGGAAGCCAAGGGCTCAGAGCCTTCCCAGATGCTCCCAACCTGAGTTAGACATAGTCACCGGGTACCTGCTAGCAAGGGGCTGAGCCCAAGAGAGTCATCTAGAGCTGATGAGACCCCAAAAGGGACTGGCACAAGACAAGTTTGGTGTGCCTTTCCGTAAGAGGGAGTCTTTTTCAGAATCTCCACCCTGCAAGATATCTGCCTACAGAGAACCACCAAAGTTACTTTATCCAACACGGGAGGTTCTGAAACTCAGCAGGAAACAGGGATTCAGGAACTGTCTGTGCGATTGTGTGTGTGTGTGTGTGTGTGTGTGTGTGTGTGTGCGCGCGCGCGCGCGCGTGGATATGTCTAAATGTGGGTGGCAGTTTGTGTGTGAAAAGCAAAAACTTTGTGTCTAGTTTTATTATGAATGACATAATTTTAAGCATATAAAACAGGACTGTGTTACATAACAAAGCGTATTATATAATTTAGTAGTAACTTTTTAGTGGCAAACTTCCAACTTTAGTATCGATACCATTCAGGAAGGCGGGTGTGCTTGCCTCCAAAACGGACTTTAGGCGTGGAAACTTTCTTTTTCCTGGAATTATTGCTAACGGTTCTTTAATCCGGAGTCGAAATATTTGCATTGTGGACTGAAATGAAAGCTTGTATTTAGGCATTCTCAGCTGGTGGTTTGGTTTTTTATTTCTTTAAGAAGAGTGATTTTGACTTTGAGATAAGGATAGATCTAAATACATCTAAGTACGCTGCAGTGTTTGGGAAGTAGTAGTCATGCTTGAATCTGGCTTGAATAGGCTGTTGGGCACAGCCGTTCATCGATGTAGATGTAATACCATCTAGGGCTGCTCTTTTAGCACAGACTCTGTTCAAGATGGGAAAACCATAAAGTTTAAGAACTGAGCCGTTTGGCTCTGGAGAAGGCATTAGGAGGACTTGCTCACCTCACAATAGAAGCAGCAATATCTACCTAATATTTATAGTCAGGTTCCTGGGGCTTCTTGTAAACTCCCGAGGGTATACAAAAAGCAACTGTTCAGCGCCTGCTTCTGGTCTATTCTTATTAGTTCGGCAGAAAAATCTTTAAATGAAATTACTTTAGACATGTCTGGATCTTGGCACCAAAATGAAAGTCTATTATGAATCTCCTAAGGCAAGCTGTGTAGAGCGTTGTACTGGAGATAAGGCGGCATTGTCCCAAGAGTGTACTGCTGGCTTACTTCTCAAAATTGTCTTCAGACTTTTCGCTCACTTTTGAGACTTGTGTGAAATTCAATTACCTAACATCCAAATATAAATACAGATGAGCTGAATATTTAAAAAAAAAAAAAAAAGAGCACACTTACATACTGTATTTATTTGGATAAGAATTTCTGTCTTGGAACAGAGCCAACTTTTTCTTTAACGTTGCTTAATACCTATTTTCTCTTTTGAGAGAGAGTAAATGAGCCATGCTTGAGTCTACAATGACGGCATAAAAATAGCACTAAGCTGTCCTTACAGCTGTTTTAACTCTTTCTTTGTTGCATATTACAGAACTACCCCTCGGAAACCATTTGGCAGCCAGGGACTTTGCTCTAGCTCTGTTTGTACGTGAAATATAACAGTGTAGTTAAATGCTCATACTTGGTTATGGTTATAAAACTTACTCCCATACCTAATGGCTAACAGCGCATCACATCACAACTGAGGTTTTTCAAGGGAGTTGAAATCAACATAACCAAATGGAGGGTTTTGGTTTTTGTTTTTAAAAAACAACACATTATTTTTGCACACGTGCTGGACAAAACATTTGTGGACTACTTCCCAAGACCAGGCTAGCTCCTTGAAAGACATTCTAATTTACCTTCAAACTCGAATATTAAATTTTAGGAACCCTGCTTGAGATGTATTGATTTTTTTTTAAGCTAGTGATTGGTTCCTTTTTAGAGACAGGAGACTATTGTAAGTGTGCTTCCTAAGCCATCAGAAGGTGAATAGTAACAACTAACTTGTGATCAAATGCCTACTGGAAATTGGGGTGAACAGATGCTGTTGTACAGACGAACACAGTGGTTAGAGGTTCTCCATGTTTGCCATAGCAAGGGAACCCCGAGTGATGGAGGAGCCTGAGGCATCGTTGGTTGTCTTGCTTAGGCCAGATTGGGTCTATTCCACATAATGAAGGAATAACTTTCTACTGAGTCATGGGGGTTGGAAAGCAACTCTGTGAGTCATGCTAACTCTAACACCCTAACCCTGTCTCCTCTGTGGACCACAGAGCTTTTCTCAAACTTCTAGTGCATCCAACCCCAGACCCTCACATCAGCACACACAAATGCAAGCAGAGAACTCTCCATGGCTGCTGCTCCCCTTTCCTTGACAGCTCCTGAGAGACTTCATTTCCCTCCTTGAAAACTCCCTTGAGAATGATTTGCTTTCCAGCAGAACAGCTAAGCTTTGACTAAAGTCCACGTCATCTTTGTTAAACTTTTGACCATTTGTTTCTTTTATTTATTTATTTTTACAATAATCAAAGAAGACGATAAAGCATTAATGCACTTATTTTTCCATGCTGGCACTTTGGTTTGTAATAAGAGCCATGTGAACCACTGTGCTATGAAGTGTTTACGGACAATGATTGTTGCCATATTTGTAGCTAAAATGTTTCAACGTTATCTACATTGAAAATCCAAGGTCTATCCTGTTTGTTCATGTCAAGTATCTCTGTCATCTCTTATAATACTTTGGATAATTTCATGGATCCTATTTCCCATTGCTGATAAAGATATCATTGTGTTCTTCCACTCCTTCAATGCCGTTTCCCAAACAGATACGTGTTCTCCATAGTATTTTAAAGGCAGTTGTCCTAAAGATTTTAAGTAATTTGTCTTAAGAGTATTTAAGACAGGAACCATGTACCCCAGCGGAGAGGTACCAAACACCATGCTACTTGCATTTTATAAAACACAAGGATAAACTATTGTTGCATTTCTCGTGAGAACCATCCTGGGAAAGTACAGTTTCTAAGTTGTGAAGATGCCATGACTCACAGTGACAGGCTGGCTAACATAACAGACACCCATGCCAATGAGAGAGGCAGGGGCAATGGTGACTTGATTCAAATAGACCAACCAGTAAAGATTTGGCTCCAAGTTCAGATAGAATTGAGAATAAACTTGAAGACAAGAAATACATCAGCCAGGAATTGGGAAAGAAATAAAAATCCCTAGGACAATTAATTATCAGCAAAAGTTTCTTTTTAATGGGATATTTTGGTAAAACACACTAAACTGTGGTATTCTGAAAGCCACCATTATAGTAATCGTGTCCTTTAAAATGTTATTAGAGGACATAAATACATTGTACCCAAACCTCAAATTTGTAGACTATTAAAAGTTTCCAGATTACTAACTGTTACCAGAATAAGAGAATTTTAATCTATTCACATGTGGCACCTTCAGAAAGGAAGAGTGCCTCCTTCATGCCTCATTTAAACCAGGCTCCTGTTAAATTCCTTTTCATGAAGTCATGTCTTTTTTTTTAAAACCAGCTATATGGCTTAAAGTCAGTCCCCATACCAAGCTACTACAAGGAAGCTGGCATTCTGACCCCACCCCACTCCCTCAATAAACCAAGCTCTGAGAATGCTGCTTCCTCATTCTGCTGCTGAAAACGACTTTGGGTTGGATGGAGTTGGTCCGTCCATCATCATGGGCTTATTATGCTCTGCTGTTTCTTGTCCCCTTGCTGTGGCACTCACTTCTGCCTTACTTGGGCTTGAGAACATGTTGGGGACTTTTGAGAATCAGAGCCCTGCTTTGTGGACTTTCCTCATATGGACTAAGAAAAGTCATTTCATCTCCATTCCTCATTTTCCCCATCTTTAAAATGGGCCTAATGAAGCTGTTCATTATTCTCTTGTTTTTCTGAAGGGTTGGCAAAGTTCTATTAAAGGGGCCAAAAGGCCCCAGACACTCCTGTGAGAATAAAATAGGCCTGTGAAATACACTCTGAATACTGTGAAATACATTCTGATACTTCTGAAGAGAAACTATTTTAGAGGGCTAGGTCTACTGGTAAAAACTGGGATTTGGTCTAAATTTAATTAAAAGCTTTAATTGGTGGTGCATAACTATGATCCCAGCACTTGGGAGTCTAAAAAAAGGAGAGAAAGAATGAAAGAGAGGTGGGGGAAGAAGGAGAAGCCAGCCCAATGACTGGTGTAATGGATAGTGACCAGTGTAAAACGTATATGCCCTCAAACTGAAGGCAATCCATATGCTCCAGCTTTCTAAGCTCTGAAATCATGGGTGTTCGCCATCTTCCTATGTCCCGCTCAGACTTTTAATTAAAAAGAAAACATTAAGAAGAATAGGGGGATCTCATGGAGGCAGAGCTCAGAAATAGACCATCTGCTGCTGCTACTATAGGCAGAAACGAATCTATCTGGCCCCCTCTCCCTCCGATGAGTAGTAGTCATAAATGTTACATTCTTGTATCTTGGTCCGTGTTTCCCTAAACTGCCTTCCCTTCAGTCCTCCCTCAGCCGTCTTGACTTACTCTCACACTATTTCAGCTATTTGTGTTATCATGGTCTCGTGTGTGTGTGTGTGTGTGTGTGTGTGTGTGTGTGTGTGTGTGTAGGGTGCTCACTTAGAGCAGCTTCATTTGCATTTCTTGGGAGCTGGACATCTGAGTTTCTTTTTCCAATAAAACTTCCAGAAACTGTGACAGGATGCTCATGGTTAGGGTCTGTCTCCTGCTTAGATTTCCTGCAGCAATACCTCAGGGCAACTTAAATTTATTTTATTCCTTATTGTATATTCCCGGTGCCAGGGTTTTGTGACTGAGCCACATTTCTGAATATAATTGTATCATGTTGTCAGCAAGCGTGGAGCTGAATTTGATGACCCCTTTACTTTGTTCAAATGAACCCCCAAGAATTTCCCTGTTCCCACCACCATGGCAAGACTTGGGGACTGGTTCCTAGGTCTCCCGATCCTATCTTCCCACCCAACTCTAGAAGCCAGCTACTTGCCAGCTTATTCCCTCAAGGAACCCCTAGGCAGGGCCTCTGCTGACAACTGTCTTCTCCCCCGACAGCAAACGTGCAGTGTCTGAACATCAGCTACTACATGACAAGGGCAAGTCCATCCAAGACTTGCGCCGCCGTTTCTTCCTCCACCATCTGATCGCTGAGATCCACACAGCAGAAATCAGAGCTACCTCGGAGGTGTCTCCCAACTCCAAACCTGCTCCCAGCACCAAAAACCACCCCGTGCGGTTTGGGTCAGACGATGAGGGCAGATACCTAACTCAGGAAACCAACAAGGTGGAGACATATAAAGAACAGCCACTCAAGACACCTGGGAAGAAGAAGAAAGGCAAGCCTGGGAAGCGTAGAGAACAGGAGAAAAAGAAGCGAAGGACTCGGTCTGCCTGGTCAGGCACAGCTGGGAGTGGCCTGCTTGAGGACCCCCTGCCTCACACCTCCAGGACCTCGCTGGAGCCCAGCTCAAGGTACCATTCACTGCTCTCAGCAGGGCTCCCCTGCCTCCCTCTGCTTGGGTCCCAGAGACCCAGAATATTCTGTGACTACATGATTTAAAATCATTACAGACCACACTCCCAGTCCTAGTCCTTATTACCCCGCTAGACAATTTAATTTCTCCACTTCCCTCCTGCCAACCCAGACAACCAAGGTACCTACCTACCTTCCTTCCCCCTTCCATCCGCCTTCCTCCCCATTCTCTCCCTCCCTCCTCCCCTCCTCCACCTACACTTCCTGTCTTCCTCACTCCTACACACACACACACACACACACACACACACACACACACACACACACA
>JADRCH010000118.1:1661987-1691908 GCA_019843965.1 Rhynchomys soricoides | reverse complement strand
CACACACACACACACACACACACACACACACACACACACACACACACGGTCTTCCTCATAGCCAAGGCTGACTGTAAGCTCAAAGCAATCCTCCTGCCTTAGCCTCTCAAATGCTGGGATTATAAGCATTTCCTACCAACAGAGACAGTAATTCCAATCCTTATCTGAGCTTCTGAACCTGGTGAGCCTCATCATGGTTTGCTGGGAAAGTGTACTTGTTCCTCAGGTCAACATCTTGGAAAACTTTTCCGATGATAGTTTTTTTATTTCTTGCTTTTCATTCCTTGTTTTCAAAGAAGACTCAGAAGGCCTTGGTAATCCCCATCGAGATGGGCAGGCTGTATCTCACATAAGAATTTCTGAGCCATTATTCAATTAAGTGTATTTCATTACACTTCCATCTTATTTTATTTTAATGTAAAGAAATTAAGTTATTTTTGAAACACATGCTTCGTATTTATTTAATTTTTAATTACCTTTAATTTCTACCAACTCAAAAAAAAAAAAAAACGGAACTGTTTCTGACACTTTTGAGTCTTAGTTTAGATTTCAGTTTTTCTCATATACTTTGGCACAACAAGCTGGCATGATTCTCCCCTACTAGTACAGTAAGAAATAAGGACATGCCACATCCTGTAGCTGGCTTCCCCTTCGCTCACAGAAGCAGGGACTCAGAGCACTCACAGGTAACAGAGTTCAGTAACTCAGGTTCAGATCTTGGGTCGAACATTAACATCCACCACCTTGAGCAAATGAAGAGTCAGTTCAAGACTCGCTTTTGTCTTCTGTGACAAAGTACCAAGCTCATGAATTTAAGAGAAAATCACATGAGATTACATGATTTCAAGCCTTTGTTGTGGCATCTGGAGACTTGGTTCTGTTCACTTCATATTAATGTATGTGTTTGCTATGTATTTTATGTGGCAAGTGGCCAAGTCTCTATGAAGCAAAGGGGGACAGATATTAATTTCATTTTACCGCACAGAAAACCAAAACACCTCACAACTGGAGAACCTGAGTTAGTTCATGGAATTGGACTGTGCGCCCCCTCTCCAGCCAGCTAGGTTCATTCCCCTTTCCCTACTGCTCAGACAAGAGCTGTGTTGGCACAGACTTCTCCATGTACACCCACTGATAGGATCTGCTGCTTTGTTTTGCGTTTATACTTCTCAATATGGAACTTTCAGTGAGGTTCGAAAGGAGGAGGAAAGCCACACAAGAACACACCTTATGCAATCTGTGATCTCATTATTTAAAAGTCTCCCATGGCTGTTCCAGCTCTTTGACTTGGTACAGACAGGATTATAGAGCTCAAAGGGGGACTCCAAAGCGATACTCTATCCTCTCCCTCTCTCTCTCTCTCTCCAAATCCATTAAGAAACAGTAAAGAAAACAGAAGTTACATTGAATACAGTACAGACTCGTTACTCAGTGTGCAGCCACATTTGAGAACTCCCAAGCACAGTAGTGCTCTACTCTGCAACTAGTTAACAGCACCTGACTCACTGACATATCCAGGGTACTTTAAGTTGTAAATGTAATGTGCATGCCTACAGCTGATACAAAGGCTCCTGCTAAGTCCTGCTTTGACCAATCATTTTGCAGTATACATATGTCTATATCAGAACTATAAAAACAGAAGCATAAGTGATTTTCAAGAATGCTTCTTTCCTTTAAAGTTTGTACTTGTCTTCAGGTGTCTGAAAAATATTGACAATCAACATTCATCGATTCCTATGCCTGGTACTAAGCCTTCATTAAAATGCATCTAGCAAAAAATTGAGGCCGTGTCCTAAGCAAAGTCAGGCACGGGCTGAAGGTAGTCACAAAGGGTAAGATCCTGGAGTGTGCTGCTCAGAATGTGCACAGACATGCAGACTGAGAAGTCCAAGTGAAATCTTTAGATAAGATCTTAAAAGTTGGTAAGTGAGCAGCCTCTTAAGAACATGGTTTCTCTAAGTCTGAGCTACAGGATGATTTCAGAGTGAAGTGGCAGCTGTGAGCGTTCATATTATTATATAGTTTCTTAAGGGAAACTACCAGGGAAATTTTTCTGTTTCCTTTCCTATGAAACATTCAAAGGAAATATATATATATAAAACTTTCAGCTTTATTATTGCATTAAAATTTTTGATGCCTGATATAAGATGCTCAGATGCGGTTACAAACTCATTTCTGAGAATCATGTTTTGGCTTGGAAAATATTGAGTTAGAAAAATATGAAAGCTTTTCAGTGGTCAAAAAAACTAAAACTCTAAGCATTAGCGCACACACACACACACACACACACACACACACATAAATACACATAGCACACACATGTATACCCCACACATATATAAAACATACACACACTTACATTCACACCACACACACCATGCACACATACACACACACCACGCACACACACACCACACACATACACACACCACACAGACACACACACACACACACACACACACACACCCCTCCCTTCATGCTGGCCATTTGATACATTTTACTTGGCTTTTCCAGTATGTACCTTTAGTAAAGACAAATTCAGAAAGAGCCAAGTAAAGCCTAAATAGAATGCACACATCTGCCTGTTAATTCAATAACTACAGTCAATTCCTACTCCCTAAGCATTTCCTTATAAATGAGTGTGTTTTCACTGAAATAGACTTTACAAAGAGAAGAGACAAGGAGCAGGAAGCTCTCAGCACCTCGGCCCGTGCACACGCTGTCACAACAATCTCTGCTCCAGCACTGAGTCATCACACACAGACTGAGCAATGGTAACTCAGTTTATTCCTAGGAGTCTTGTCATTTAAAATAGACTTTTGCTGAGACAGGAGGATTGCAAGTTTGAGACCAGCCTGGGCTATCCAGTGAGAGTCTTTCTTTTAAAAGAATGTTTTTTGTTTCTTTTGGAAAAAAAAAAAATCCATTCAAACCAAAGTAGGAGAGACAAATAATTCTTGCTTTTATCTCTGAAGTTTAAGTCCAGTACCAGCCTCATAATGAGTGTGTAAAGACAGCTCAAAAAATATGACAAGCCTCATTACATAAACACAGCATGTTCTGTTTAACAGCCCCTTCTCCAGCATGTGTCCAGCATCCTGGACCCACCAGCATCACGGTCCACAGCTAAATGAGCACCCAAGCAGAATAAACAAACTCTGGACCACTCACGTCAGATGTGCTGAGAAATAAACTTCTAAGTGAGGAACACTGGTGGCTGAGACCCCAGCTTGCCTCATCCTCCAGGTCCTCCGCCACTCAGCTTTCCTGACATGCCATTGGCAGGCAGCATGGTTCTCCTTCTTCTGGCTGACCACGGTTGGCTATCCAGGCCCTCCTTTCTGTCTGTGCCACACAGACCTCTCAGTTGGATCAAGGATTCCAGCCATAGCTGAGTTTCCTAAGATGGGTGGACTCCCAAGCGGTACTTTTTCCGTAGGGCAAAGCTTGAGGTCCCACCATCTCTTCCCACTGAGATCCTGCCTGTCTCTTTCACATCTTTATCACTTGTTGTCCGGTCTGCAAGAGAGATTAACCTCCTTTTTTCTCTTCCTTGTCTTTACAGGACGCATTGAGATTTTCATCGAAGATTTTCCAAGGACACGTTACAGGATTTTGTAATAGTAAAACTTATGGAAAGTATTAGACATATTTATTGCCTGTACATATTGTAAATGCATTGGGATCAAACTGTCTCCCCAGGAAACTGCACATGGGTCATGTGAATATTTTTCCTTTTTTTGCCAAGGCTAATCCAATTATTACTGTCACTGTTACCATAATTTATTTTGTCGACTGATGTATTTATTTGTAAATGTATCTTGGTGCTGCTGACTCTGTCTGGTTTTTGTTGTTGTTGGTTTTTTTTTTTTTTTTTTTGGTGTTTTGTTTGTTTGGTTGGTTGTTTTTTTTTTTTGTAACATAATGCACTTTAGGTATACATATCGAGTATGTTGATGAATTTAACACAAAAAAAAGTGTCTCTATTTTATGGTTCATTTTAATGAGTTCTGAAATATAATTATCTAGACTGATTTCTTTCTGTGCATGTAAAAATGGCAGTATTTTAAATTTGTAAAGAATGTCTAATAAAATATAGTCTAATTACACGTGACTCACAATGTGAATTTTATTCTTTAAAGTTTCCAATCACAGAAACACAATACAATCTTTTTTAAATTCTACTTGAATATAATCCTAAGCTTAATGTACTTATTTGGGCATCTACTCCAGTGTGTCCACGTTAGCTTTTAGTTAAAAACTAATGTATTTTGTCCAATATTTCAGTTCAAGCCAATAAAATGGCTGAACAGCCTGAACTGCAATTTGAAATAAAGACAACAAAGGGCAAAAAATAAGCAGAGAAGTCAGAGAAAGGGTCAAAGAGGGTTGTCCAGAGTTAAAACCCAGAGGGAGAGGTGGGCCCAAGACTTTGACTCTGAATAAATTTTGCCAATGTAAAGTTTAGTTTTCAAGGGCTTGCTCTCATTCATAACAATAATAAGAGATTTGCTCTGGAATTCTGCTGGTTAAGGTTTGCTCCTAGAGAGAGAAGAGAGAGGGGTTTGGAAGCTGCAGGACAAGTCAAAAGGTTGTCAGAGGAGGATCACTGGGCTGCTTCTCAGTTGCAGGGGTTCTGAAGTCAACAACAGCACTCTTAGCGCCACAGGGAGCCCCATTTCCATTGTGAGCTTCACTCTCCTTCTCCCTCAACCTTCTGGTGAAATTGTGTTCTGTATTGTTTTGTTTTGTTTTGTTTTGTTTTGTTGTTTTCCAAGATAGGTTTCTCTGTGTATCCCTGGATGTCCTAGGACTCACTGTGTAGAACAGACTGGCCTTAAACTCAGAGATCCACCTGCCTCTGCCTCCAAAGTACTGGAGTTAAAGGTATGCGCCATCACCACCACCTCTTCCTGACTTGAAATTGTGTTCTTTAAGTGTGTTCAGTATCAGACCCAAACCCTATGAGTCTAACACACCCATGCTCAGGAATGTTCTGTCAGTACTCAGCATCCTATCTGATGTCTATCAGATGCTTAAAAGCACTTAGGAAGTAAAACGCAGTAACTTCTTCCAGGGTTCTTCCACATCAATGTGCAGATTTCATAAACCAGCACAACACTGTCTACATGAAACTATGAAATGATACAAGACATGTGTGCGTTTAAAAAAAGAGAAAGGAAAAACCACAGGGAAAGTATGGGGCTGGAGTGACTTTATCAGTGTTGTCCCTTGAGTCTCATTGCCTTCAGAGACTCTTCTTACCATCTGTAAAAATTTTAAACCTATATTGACAGGTAACTACGAGATACTGTACTTACTTCTACTTATGGATTTGTAGAGATGGTTTTCATATCAAGGGAATATTTAGAGGCTAAGGTACAATATCCCAGCCTTATATAATGCAAGTACTTTGAAATAGCTCGAAAAAAAGCTACAGCTTATTTTGTAAAACTCCATCTGAGAGTGTAAACCTTGGAAAGACTGTATCCGATCTTTATAAGTTGTTTCCGGCAAAGATGTGTTTCTATGCCAGGTATGGCAACACTTGCCTCTAATCACAGCTCTTGGAAGTTTGGAAGTTAAAGACCAGTATATCTCCAGGAGTTTGAAGCCAGCCTGTTCTTCATAGTGAGTTCTAGGATATCCAGGGCTACATAGAGGGACTTAATGTCTCAAAAGTGGAAGGAAGGAGAGGAGAAAGGAGGGAGACAGAGACGGGGGGAGAAAGAGAAATTGGAAAAAGAAAAATGTGGTTTTTTGGAATGCACACTTGGCAAATACTCAGATAATGGGGCATGCTTGGCCTTTTAAATGTAAGCCATCTTTAAGTTTATCTTTCTAAGTAGCCCAATGCTAGGAGCAGGAAAAAGGAACTGTGCGGCCTTCTGTCACCAATTCTTACCATAGCATTCTTGATGCCATCATTAGACATGCCCTGGCTTCCCTGGTGGTGGAGCACAAAGAACTATAGAATGATGTGATAGGAATATGAAGGAAACAAGATTACCTTCAGAAAAACACAAATACAAAGTTAAGACTAAAAAAAATCAACATACAGAAATGTAGCAAATTATTTTCTACATCGCTACAGCTTTAGATAATGTTCACCAAGCAATAGGGATTTAAATAAGGTAAATTGGCCTGAGTACTTGGAAATTAAGCAAAAGAAGCTAAATTTGCCAGTGGACCACTTAATCGTTATTCATACAGAGAGATCTTGTGTTAATTAAACAATATATTTATAAATGTAGAGTTAGCTCCAAAGGGCACATACATAATGATACTTGTATGTAAAACTGTATTCTTTACCCATGCTGTCTTAGCCATCATTCTGAAACATGACTTTGTAGAGCAGCTTGCATATTCTGAGGTGCATTATAAAGCAAAACCTCAGGTTAACAGTATCATCTTTTACAAAGTTTAAAGTCAACACTGGCATCTTCCTTCCTCATTACAAATACTAGTTTGGTTTACTGGTTGTGTCAAGTAGAAAATGTAAAGAAACTGAACATTTTCCTAGAAGGCAAGACTTCATACAGTGATGGTTAGGGCATGCTTGCTACACAAAGCAACTTAAAGACTACTCAAGCAGTATAGGACTACTTCACACAAGGACTAAAAGAGCCAATGTATTCAAATCCAAGTTGCTCTAACACACTATGTAATGGGCCCAAGAGGAAGACAAGAGTCAAGTGTGACTTTAATTTCTATCCTGTATCTGTCCATTAACTAAACACTGAACTGTCCATCACTGGTGTCCAACCAGCCTTAACATGCCTGAGCTTATTCTAGATAGAATTCTTATTCATTCCAAGCTGTTACAGTTGCATAAGCTACAGTTGAGTTCTAGAGCAACTTCCTGATAGTTTAGTTGCTACTTTCCCCTCTGCCCACAACGTTCACGGTAATTCAGAGCTCGCTATGGACAGAAGCCAAGCCAGCTAGGCCTTCTTCTTCGAGTGCTGGCGATCATATTGGGAACTTGAACTAGGAAGTGTTCCTAAAACACTTCCTGAAACTAAGGCCATCCCAAGTGCCGATCCTTCTTGCTTCCCTTCCTTTCTTGACCCAGAAAGTTTTACACACAAGACTACCATGAAAGATTCTACTATAGAGTTGCCAGGTTCCATATTACTCATGAGGTCTCACGTGAGCTCTTCAAAGGCGGAATGAAAACTCTAAGCACCAGGGCTAAAGTGATATTGCAATGGATTCTGCCTCCATATGACAGGGCTCACTCCTCAAGAGAAACATTAACCCTCGCTGTCTCCCTAATCACCTTGTAGGTTTCTATGTTCACTCAACACCACACAGCAGCCTTAGCACAGAAACTATCCGATAGATGTCTGATAAATTCTCCTTGAGATTTCAAAACACTAAGAAGATTAAACAAAGCCTCTGGAGACAAAGGGAGGTCCTGATCTTGGAGTGCTTTTGACTCCCACTTCGAGCCCTTCTCCCATTCCAGTAATAGGAAGCTTGGGGAGTAACACCAAGCTCTCTACCATGCACCAGAGTGCCCTCTGTTCCTCAGCCTCTGGTTTCACAGGGACTTTTCCAGTTCCACAAGCATAAGAAGTAAGGGTTTGTGTTGAGGGTACAGCAACCTCCCACAGGAAGGGAGGAGAATTTAAAATATCAGGTTCTCTTCCCGTGAATACATGGCATAGAAGTTACCCACAGGGCCCAGTGTGCAGACGAGCCACGCTGCTCTTTTGACAGAAGATTAATGTACACAGCTCCTAACCAGACCCACTGGCATCAGGATGCGAACATTCACCTCTCTGTGTAAGTCCCTAACACGTGTGAGATGTGGATGTGTTATGTTTTTAAATTGCATTTTAATTAAACTTCAAAACATCTTCCTAAGAGCTGGAGGACATTTATAAATTGGAATAAGCATCAGGTATGTCACCCTTGAAAAATGGATTGTTAGCTAGAGGCTACTAGAGAGACTCTTACTCCCTGCTGAGTACACACAGCCCTGGGGGTCTGAAAAGAAAAATAGTCCACCTATCTTCCATTTGAGTAGGATAATTGATGGTCATGGATAGCCAAGTTGTCACTGAAAAAGTGCTGGAAGGGGCTTTGTTGAGGTCCATGTTGTACAAAATAAACGCAAAACAATAACAAGCCAAGCCCCACACACTTAGTAGCTCTAAGCTCCCATCTGTCTTCCTTTCACTCATCCCAAGGGCTGGTAAAACCAGGCATCAACACCAACGGCAAGTACTGAAGAGCTGTAGCCCAGCCAGCGCAACATGTGGAAGAAGAAAGCCTTACCCATAACGTCAGCTTCTTCTAGAATTAAAGTTATACTTTGTAGCATTTTACAACATTACAAAGACAACTGTGTCAAAAAGAACAAAGTATCCTAGTTGTGGAGTGAATAGTCCTTGTTTTCTGGGAATCCGCTGTGTATATGCACTAGCTTGGTTTGTAATCCCTCACCATATGTGCAACATCCACAGTAATGCGATTCGTAGTCTGTTTTGAAGGCTGTGCAACTCTGCCTTAGACGAGCGCTTGCCCAGTCAGAGAAGATAAAAAATGTTCCTAGCAAGCTCTACCCAACAGTAGGGTGTCAGCAGCAGCTCACTAATGTCACAGGGAAGCCGAGTTCTGCTTGCTTGGCTGTGCCTTCAAGGAAACTGTGGGCTCCACAAATTATACTTCCAAGCTACTTCACTGCTTCCTGCTCCCCAAGGGCTCTATCCTACCAGCTTCTTCCACCTGAGGGGACTTCTCTTCCAAGGTTCTCTCTCTCTCTCTCTCTCTCTCTCTCTCTCTCTCTGTCTCTCTCTCTCTCTCTGTCTGTCTGTGTGTGTGTGCCTGTCTGCTCTTTCTGTGTATGACTATGTCTATACATGCATGTACATGTGTATGTATGTACATGTGTATATATGTGTATACATGTGTGTATGTGTGTGTACATGTGTGTGAGTATGTATGTGTGTGCGTGTATCTTTATCTCTTGTTTTCATTCTCTCTTTGATTTTCTCTGTCTCTATTTTGCGTTTGCTCTTTATTTCTCTAAGGATCTCTTTGTTTGTCTCTGTCTCTCAAGTCTGTCTCACACTCTTTATTTCTACTTGTCTTTCTATCTCTATCTCAGTCTCTCTGTGTGTTTCTGTGTCTTTCTCTCATTTTCTTTCTTTTTCTGACTTTCTCTGTGACTTTCCCTACACACACACACACACACACACACACACACACACGAGAGAGAGAGAGAGAGAGAGAGAGAGAGAGAGAGAGAGAGAGAGCCAGGAAGCCCAGGTGTCTACAGAACCCAGGAGTGAGCAGCTATCGCCCTAGGGAGGTGGAGGTGGCAAGGGCGGGCGGGAGCACTGGCTGGCAGGCAGTATGTAAGCATACACAGAGAGCCACTTTTTGTAAGAAGGTTAAAACATATTTAAAATGGGACCACCTTGGAGAGGAGACCGTTCCCCTCCTGTTACCTCTCAACCTGCTCCAAAACTTCAGTATTCAGTTTTTCCAAGGCTGGCTTTCCCTGCCCCCTCCTCCCCTGGCAGGCTGGTTTTCTGTTGAATGCTCAGCTTCTTGCAGAGTGCTTTCACTCCTCCACGGACACTCAGAAATGCTGCTGACCACCACCCTTTCCACACACAACTGTCGTGTGTGCCCACTGCCATACAGGGACAAACAATGACCATACATCAAGCATTCTTTTGCCAGGTTTCTACTTGTGGGTTGGTTTTGGGTGACTTATTTACTTCTACAAGACACAGAAAAGAGGGAGAAGGGTGTTGGTTATTATGGTATTGACTGTCCACCTCTGTAGAAAACACTTTTACCCCTGGTGTCCCCAGGCATCAGCCAATTAAGGTGAAAGGTTTCCATTGAGATCTACTTAATTTAGGGAAAAGGCCACCTTCTGTCACCAGGGTTTGGGGGTGGAGAATGGACATTTTTCCTTTTGGAAATCAGCCATGGACCAGATAACAGACCACTGGACTCTGTTTTGAAAGTGTGGTAGGAGAGTCAATTGAATCATTCCAGATTTTCCTGGGAAAACCTAAAACTCCTCCTGCTCTAAAATCATGGCACACTCCTGGTATACTGGTGAAGGACTCTTGAGCTGTTCAAAGCTGGCTGTCTTCCCACTTTACACTAAGTGGCTGCCTAAAGGAATGGCCCAAAAAGATGTCAGTGCCTCCCAAAGAAAACAGAGACTTGAGAAAATAGAGGATTAGACTTTTATTGACTACATGGGGGAGACATATGCGCTTCTAATGGCAGTAAACACGGTTAGCACCCATCAGACAAGCTTGTCTTTGTCACAGTTCTTTTTACTCAAGAGTCACAACAGTCTACCTGCCGGATCAGGAAGCCTGTGAGCTTAAAGCCAGCAAGGCTCTTGCTGCTCCTGTGGCCTTACCACACTGCCATATCACACCCTCTTACAGTGTCACAAGCAACAGCCTATGGGGTAGAAAGCAAATGTCAATGTGGATTAAATGAAACTCAGATGGCCTGCCTACCATCATTTGATTCCTGGAGTATGATCCATGCACCACTTGGTATTTCTACTACACTGAATAAACAAATATTTATCTATTCTTGTTGTCTGTACATTTCCAGCCATTTCTTATTCTTGGGTTAATGGTTGGTTTAGAGAGATGCTCGGCAGTAGCTTGTTGTCCTATGAACAGTCATTGCCCTGCTCAGTGGAGCTGGGAGTTGGCTGTATCTTAACCAGGCTGTGCTTAATGTGTTACACATCTCTGCTTCTATCATTCTTTACTTTTTGTTGCTTTTACCATGGGAACAATGTAATGTGTTGCCATTATGCAGTAACAAGAAGTTGTGATTATAACCCCCACATTTATGTTTAGTGTAACTGTAGCCAACCACCACAGAAACATGTCTATGTAGAACCAAAGTTAGCCTAAGAAATCTGTAATAAAATCCAAATACCCCATCTTACATCTTACAGGCAATAATGCTTTTAAAATTTTTAATCATTTATTTGGTCTCTCTCTCTCTCTCTTTCTCTCTCTCTCTCTCTCTCTCTCTCTCTCTCTCTCTGTGTGTGTGTGTGTGTGTACATTTTGTGTGCTTGTATGTGTGCATTGGAAGTCCACAGTGCATTGTGGAAGTCAGAGGAAAGCTTGTGGGAGCAGGTAGCTCTTTCTTTCTACCATGAGGGTTCTGGAAATCAAACTCAAGTTGCTGGTCACAGTGGCAAGCACTTTTACCCTCTCACATCATTCTAGCCCTTGACAATTTTCTTAATAGTAAGACAATGGTTTTGTGAGCAGAGAGATGACTCCGGGGTTAATTCCAGAAGACCCATATTTGGTGTCCAGCAGCCACACTGGGCAGCTGCCTGTAAGTCTAGTTCCAGGGGATCTAATGACCTCTGTGGGTATTGCATGTATGTAGTGCACATAGATACACTCAAGCACACACATACACTAGATAGATAGATAGATAGATAGATAGATAGGTAGGATATACATAGATACACAGGTCTCTTTTTAAAGAGCTCGTGGCCTTTCTCTGTAGCTGAGGGTAAAGTGCTCTGAGTTGCATATGAGCAACAGAAAGGTAAGACTACCCCTTGCAGAAGAGGTACACATAGCAGGCGTCTGTGTGACAGACATCTTGCACTTTTAACAAGCATTTCTCATGTGGTTGGCTCACAGGGCTCAAGAAAGGTCCAGAGGCACAGATATGACTTCAAGGACCAGTAGATTCACGATGGCCCCCAAATTTACGTGTGCTGTCTGCTGGTGCCTCCTAGAGTTAGGAAGGAATTACCGCTCCTCCAAAAGCTGGGTACCTGGGCTCTGCAGGAAAACCGCCAGAATTATCAGAGTGGGTGATAAGGCTATCCCACAATTCTGCAACTTGTAGGTGATTCTTGCCACATTATTTCCTGTCTGGTAAAGTTCAATAAAACACACATACACAGAGAGGAGAAAAACATTATGCCTCCATTTAAATATCCATTTCCATATCTCTAATCAGTTTCTTATTTGTGAACTCCCGGGTCCTTCACTGATGATTGTGTAAGATAAATCTTTAGCATAGGCCCATTTATGTCAGTAGAGAATATGATTTACTTTTTAATTAATACTTTCCCTCTTGAAAGATCTACCTGTTTCTCGTTCCATGCACTTTTCAAAGTCAGATAGATAACAAACCTTTCATTCCATAAAATCTTCTAGGCTACAGAGTAAGAAATGGCCTGACAGTCACACAAGGAAGTGCTTTATGCCCAACCACAGTGATTGGCTTAGGGATGGTCACATGATCAAAGGCACCCAATCTCAAAGCTGCTGTCAGTGTTTTGATGGGGGCGGGGGGCGTTGGTTACAGAGATTCATCTCTAACTAAAGTGCTGAGAAGAGACTGTTGAGTTCTTAGCCGTGTAGGATCGCTCTGTCATCCCCTTTCAAGGCTGAAGGAACATCATGGAAAAGAGAGTGGGAAGAGCATAGGAGCTGGTGAAAGAGGAAGAGGCTGTATTCTGCGTAGGACGTGTCCACAGCAGTCATCGAGTGGGCAGTGACTGAGGAGACCTCACTCTTCTCAGAATTATAAGCAGTTAGTGATTGCTGGGGAGGGAGAGGGATTTTCTTAAGTTATTTGACACCTGGTAAAGCCTTCGTGCTTCTGTAAACATATCAAATTAAACTCATTGGGTCACCATCCAACAAAAAGATGGGGAAGGAGTGGGAGAATTCATTGGGGAGAGAAAGGGGACCAATGGGAGTTAAGAGGGAAAAATAGAGGGCAATGTGGGGGTAAATATAGTTAAATTACATCAGCTATAGATCGATAGAGGTAGAGAGAGATACATGCATATGTTGTAAGGACACACATTGTCATATAGAATTAATAAATAATAATAAAAACAACCATCCCGTCCGGTGTGGTTGCACACTTCCCTAATCTCAACTCTCTGGAGTCAGAACCAGGTGGGTCTCTGTGGGTTTGAGGCCAGCCAAGTTTACATAGTGAGTTCCTGGCCAGCCAGAGCTACACAGAGAGTCCCTATCGCGGAGAACAATCTCCTCTCTGGCTTTTCTGATCCTCTTGGGATAGATTTTTGTTTCCTTTGCTATCTTGCACTCTATAAGAAGAATGTCAGCATTTCTCCATCTCCCTTTCTGCAGGAATGAAGGTCTCCATGACAGGGAAGGAAGCCATACTTTAAAGACAGTCATTCGTAGGTTTTCAAGGGTCCCTGCGTGACCAAGACTATCAGAATCAATACTCTTCTTCGAATTTCTTACAACCCATTCTTCTAGCACTACGCCCCAATTCCTAACCCAGCGTGTCTTGTGTGTCCCTCTTATAGGTTTCCGCAGCGCAGTGCAGGGTGGGATAAAAATCAAGACATTGACACCTTGCCAACAGATAGCTTGATGAAAAAAAGAATGCTTTCAGCCAATCCTGACAACCCACTTGGTCCCCTTGACCCACATGATGGAAGGAGAGAATTGACCTTCACAAGTTGTCCTCTGACCGCCCCAAGAAAACATACAACTGTCATGAAAATATTCTAAAATACAAATGCACCAACTACTACTGTTCCTCAGATCAGCAATCTGCAAGCATGCGTTCTGCATGAGGGAAGAGAAGAAGGGGAAGCTCTGGGACCTTCAGGAGCTCCCTTCTCTTCCAGATCGGTTACCAGTTATTCTGGCAACAGACTTGTGCTAAAGAAAAGCCAAGAAGAAAACCAGCCTTCCTTAGAGAAGAGTCAGTGTGCCCGACAAGATCAGGTACTGCTTCTTATTAGGCATGCCTACCCCCACTTTGTATGCTGTGGCTCACCTCACCCTGAGGACTATTCCCTACTGGGCATGCTCCCATCCAGCCCTCCAGGCTGGCTCTGCATTGGTTTTCCCCACAGGTGTTCTTTTTCACTGTTACCTACTGTCTGTTTCCTGCCTATCCATATCATGAGAGAGTACACATTTTACAGGGACTATATCTTTTACTAATAGTACAACATGCAGTAAGGATTTGTTGGAGACTATGAATACATTCTCTTCCTGAGCAAGGATCTTATGTGCACTCCCTCTTTTGCTGTGACTTCATCACAGGGGTGGCTGGCATTGCACTTACCTCATTCCCACATGTGTGTTTTCGATTACTATCATCCCCTTGGGTCTCCCCCGGGAAGTTTCTGACAGACTCTGTGTTGATTATGGGTTCTTATAACTAATTCTGGAATTCGTTTATTTGGTCAATCCTCACCCAATCCTGTGCACACATTCAACAAATACCCACTTACCTAATTTCAAGTCTGTTATAAATGAATTAGTGCTCACTGTGCTTGTAGGACTGCACACTTCCACAGTCACTATCTTTCTCTTTCTCTCTCTGCTTCTCATGTTTCTCACTTCAGCCTTACCCTCTAGTGACCTGGAGCTTTACTGTGACTATAACTCCAGCCAAACCCACATATCCAAGTCTTTCTTTTAAAGCCCTTTCTGGCTGTCTTTATATCCCCCCTGTCCTGGCCTTCACCTTCCAGACCAGCTACATTTGTTGTTGTGTAGCTCTTTTTCCCTGGGTTCTTCCTCTTCTGGCTCTGAGCCTTTGCTCAGTTTCTTCCATATCTCTGGAACAACAACTCAACCACAGCCTTCTCCTCGGAATCACGCTCAAGGTCCAGCTGCTTCAAAAAGTTTTTCCCTCCCATCTTCCAATCCATCACATCATCACCGACTCAGCCTTGTACCACAGGACAGCCTTGAAATGACTGGACTTATAAATACGGGGTGGCTGTAGTTCAATTTCTGGCTTACGTCAATACTAAACGCCTAATCTCAGAATTAATCAATGTTAACTTTGAGAAAGAACCAAAAGAAATGGCCAATAGTTACTGAGTCAGCACTGCAGACCGTTAAGAGCAGTTCACTTGAGATTGAAAGATTTATTCTCTGCCTCATTCCTCTGGTAATCTGGGAGAGATCACAACACAGTCACAATACAACTGAAAATGGCCAAGATCTAGAAAACCAAGGAAGGACTAACACAGTGATATTATGGAGAAAATTGGCATTATTTTCTAATTGTTGCCCTGATTATTGAAGTGGAAATGCCCGTTGGCTCCAATCAACTTGCCACTACGATTGTTAATCCATATTTTTTTACCTCATATTTGAAGTTACCCCACCTTCTTGAAATGACATGAAACCTTACTGGTATTTTTCTGGAGTTCAGGCAGGATGACACGGATCAGTGTCGGTATTCCCAAAAATGTCTTAACTGACACATGTTCCCAGAAGGCCTGGTGCAAAGTTCCCATGTTCAGCTAGGGAAATTCCCGAGGAATTCTTCAGAAAATGACCTTGCTTTACTGTTTAAAACCCAGTACTTTCCAAACTAGTTTAAATCAAATCCCCCAGGGTTTCTCCATTCTGTTCCCTGTCAATATGCCAAGAGACCCCATCAGAATCCAAGCCATGGACGATACTTCTGCTCTCTAATCTTATTCTAAGAAGGTGGATCTGGGGTACAGATATTCATTTATACATTTCTCTGCCTTTTGTGTGATTTATATGTTATCTAGATACAAAAACAAAACCCAACAACTCAGGGCCCCCCACATGTATGCAAATGCTCCCCCTCTGCACTACATCAGCTGCTCCCTTTTTACTTATAATTCTGAGACAGACTCTGGCAAAGTTGCCCAGACTGGCCTTGCCCCCTCTATTGTCCAGGCCAAGTGCTGAACGTTCAGTCATCCCACCTCAGCCTCTGGGGCAGCTAGACTTACAGGCAGAATCCACTAGGCTCAGTTCCTGAGAGATACATCTTAAGATAATTTACTAAAACAATTTCAGTCATATTCTTACATTGTAATAATTTAGCATGACACAGAATGGTTTGGGCAAGCTTAAATCCATGACGGCCTGAGAGTGACCAGTAGGTGGCAGCACCGGAGTCGGCCAGCCTAGAAAGACCCAACCGTGATAGATTTCTGTGCGCTCTTGCTAGCCAGGCACTAAGGCAGCTTAGAGAAGACAAAATCAGGAAGATGTTTAAGGGGGGATAAAAACTGCTCATGTGCTTTTCCTACGTATTTTTACCTAGTTATACCAGACATAAAATTTGTTTCTGATCCTTCCAAGCCTGCTGTCGGGCAGACCTTTACAAGCGCGGGTGAGTTCTATCTTGCCTCCCCACGGTTTCTCTGTGCGACTTGACAGACCCTTCCTGCCTTCTGTTTTTCAGCACCATCTCTCATTGTGCGTTCAAAAGCACTCTATTGTATTGGTCTGACCTCTCTAGGTATGTTTCAGTAACTGTAGTGAACACGGAACGCTTTTTAACATCTCACCAGCTTCTAAGTACGCAACCAATTCTGTGACTCCTGTCTGTAGAAATTCCAGAACAGGTAAATCTCACAGCCCTCAAACTCTTCCAGCAACCACACCTGCCCTGGGCCTGGCAATCCCATTCCACTCTCTGAGATTCTGGTGACTCTAGGTTCCCTGTACATGCAGAGTCATGCAGCATTTGTCTTTTGTGGCTGGCTCACTTTGTATAACACACTCAGGTCCTCCAGGATATAGCAGTGTCAGGGTTTCCTTCCACTTTAGGGATAAACATTGTATCCAACTGCTACATTTTGTTTATTCGCTCATTCATCAGTGAATATCTATGTTGCTTCTCCCTGCTCTCTATGATGACTAGTGCTGCTGTGTATGCCAATAGCCTTCTACCATCATTTCCGTTCCCCTGGGGGGGAGGGGAAGGGAGGTAGATAGATAAACTCTCATTTTTGTTTTCTTTCTGTTGCTGTGATAAAACACTTCAGTCAGAAAAGCAACTCAGGGAAGAAAGGGATTATTTAGCTTATATTTCCAGGTTACAGTTCACCATTGGGGGGAAATCAAGATAGAAGCTTTAAAAAGCTGGTCACATGACATCTGTAGTCAGGAATACAGAGACGCATGTGCTTGCTTGCTTGCTTGTTTGCTCAGCTCTTTTTCCACTCATACAGTTTGGGTCCCCTGACTAGAGAATGATGCCACCCATGGTGGACTGAGTCCTCCCATCTCAGCACAATCAAGACAATCCCCCATAGACATGCTCACAGGCCCACTCAACAAAGACAATCCCTCACCGAGACTGTTTTTCAGATGATTCTAAATTGTATCAAGTTGATAATTACAGGTTGTCTTAGACAGGGTTTCTAATCCTGCACAAACATCATAACCAACATGCAAGTTGAGGAGGAAAGGGTTTATTGAGCTTACGCTTCCATGCTGCTGTTCATCATCAAAGGAAATCAGGACTGGAACTCAAGCAGGTCAGGAAGCAGGAGCTGATGCAGAGGCCATGGAGGAATGCTACTTATTGGCTTGCTTGCTTCCCCAGGCTTGCTCGCTGGCTTTCTTATAGAACCCAAGACTACCAGCCCAAGATGGTACCACCCACAAGGGGCCCACCCCCTTGATCACTAATTGAGAAAATGCCTTACACCTGGATCTCATGGAGGCATTTTCTCAACTGAAGCTCTTCCCTCTGTGATAACTTCAGCATGTGTCAAGTTGACACACAAACCAGCCAGTACACAGGTAATCATCTTGGCCTCATAGTGTTACAGTCAGGTTTTTGTTTTGTTTTTCATTGTTGCTGTTGTTTGTTTTGAACCTCCACACTCTTTTCTTTAGCAACTGTGCCATTTTCATTCCCACCAATACACTACAAGGATTCTAGTGTCTCCAAGTCTTCATCAACTTCATCTTTTACTTTTTGATAATAGGGACAACAAATTGCTATTAATTTCATTTGCGTTTCTAAGATTGCAGAAAAGATATTACACGTCTATTCACATGCTTGTTGCCCACTTGGTATATCGTCTAGGGAGATGGCCATTCCTCAGTCCATGCTTAGATCAGGTAAGTCATCTTTCTGTTCCTGGGCTGTAGCATTCTTGTCTGTTTGTTTGTTTGTTGTGCTATTGGCCCCTTGTCAGATATGTGATTTCCAAATGTCATCTTCCATCTTCACGCTGTCTGTTCACTCTGTTAATTCTATCCTTTGATGCACAGCATTGAAACAAGGCATTTTTAAAAAAAGACAGAATCTCACTATGTAACCCTGCCTGGTCTGGAACTCACTATGTAGTAGAACAGGCTGGCCTCAAATTTACAGAGATCTTTCTGCCCCTGCCCCTGCCCCTGCCCCTGCCCCTGCTTCTGCCTCTGCCTCTGCCTCCTGAGTGCTGAGATTGAAGATGTGTATCACTCACCTGACCTGAAACACATTCTAAAAGGAAACTGTTATCCTCATGATTACCATGCTTTATGGAAACTAGGCCATCCTTTAGCTAGTCAGTGTAGCAATACACTTTCTTCCATGTGCCTGTGGAGCCCAGAGGTCAACTTTGAGATCAAGTAATGTGAACACATTATAGTTTTGATGCATATTACTAAATTATCTTCTATGAATTTCTGTGATCAACTATATTATAATAGTTATAGCCTACTGAATGTACACTGTGGATTCCTCAACTGTGTCCTCTCACAGGTTATCATTAGCCCTTATACCAGGGCTGCACAGTAGAGAGTACCACTGTCTAAATGGGTAATTATATCAACCGGATACATAGTCTGAGAAAGGTCCTATCGGCTACCAAGAACAGACAGACTGTGGTTGGTAGCATTAGCAGTGGATGCCTACCTATGCCCATGGATGTTTTGAGATAGAGTTTTCAAGGTCTTCCTAAGCATACATCTCTGGCTGGCCAAGAGAAACTTCCTATGTAGCCCAGGCTGGCCTTGAACTTATCCCGGTCCTTCTGGCCCCACTTTTAATGCTGGGATCACACGTATGTATAGTGACACATAGCTGTGTAGTTAGCTTTCTGGGGGACTTTCAAACTTTATTCCAAAGCAACAGAACCATTTTATACTTACACCAGGAGTGAGAAAAGGTACTGGTTTCTCCACATCGTCAGCAGCACCTTTCTTTTTTTCTTAGACACAAAATGAGTATGCACTTGTCTTTCCCTGGGGTTTTGCACATCCATAATGGCTATCTTGAGGACTCACTAGCCACTCATTCTTGTCTTCTGGAGACAAGCCTATATAAGCCTTTGCTGGCTTTTCAGTCTGGCTGTGTACAATGGTGATTTTCAAAGGTGAAGCACATATTCTGAGTTCCTTACCAGACAGGATTTGCCTGGATTTCTTTCTACTCTCTCTTTCTTGAAGAAGTCCACTGAAGAAAGAATGTCTTCATTTTGCTTGACTGTTGCTAGCCCCTCTCCTCTAAAACCTTAGCTGATCAATGAAATTAGAGAAAGCTCAGCTTAGCAATTTCACTGTTTTCTGCTGGGGGATCTGCCTGTTTGGCAGGATAAATGTGTTTTGGTCTATTGTTTAACTTGTGATAAAATGAGCTTGTCTTCAGGAGGAGAAACACTTCTATGAGTACTTATAACACATTAGATTAGGGAGGCAAGTAGCAGCTACAAATAGGAAGCTATGGTCTTTAAATAGTTGAATTATTAATAGTGTTATCATTCTTGGCCAAGCATATTGGCTTATAGTTACAACCCAGCACCTAGGAGCTGAGGCAGGAAGACAGCAAATGATTGATAGATAGATAGATAGATAGATAGGGATAGTTAGATATAGATAGTTGTGTAATGTATAAAATGTACACAACAAAAGCTTCACTTAAATACTATCTGGCCTTTTGAATTTGAATTCAACACTTTAAATGAGTTAACATCACATTCGTATCACAAAGCCCAATAAAATTGTAACAGGAAAATCCAAGTCAGAGGCAAAATTACTCTTCACTATATTTTGTTTTTAAATGTAGAGTGAAAATGTAAATAGGCACATGGAAATCCACCACAGTGTAGAATCTTGATTGTTTTATCAGAAATGGAAGTTGCAGGAGACAAATGGTCCTTTTGTACACAGGTAAGCACAGGAGAAACCATGGGAAGTTAAACACACAGCTGATCTCTCCAAAGGGAGCAGATAGCTGGCTGTTCCCCTGGACTTAGGTTACAACATGGTAATCCTTTGCCACCATTGGGCCAGGCTCCGGCCATAGCCTCCAGATTATTAAATTTCTTAATCCCAGAACCTTTCTTCCTAAAACCTGAGCATCACTCCTAGGCCTTAAAACTTGTTCTTGTGAGAGATGTCATTCGTGCTTTACAACAGCCTAAGTGACTCCTTTGTTATCTCAAGACCAGGCATTACATTACCTTGGTCAGTCTCCCTAGACCTTTATCGTGAGCATTGTTTCTAAGTCAACAGAACCCACCCACCTTTATGGAAGAAGAAGTTATAAGCAGTTTGTAAAGAGCTTTGATGTAAACATGCCTTAAGCAGGGCTGAGTTATTTTTATCAGAAAACTTCTTTTTTTCCAAAATTGTGCTGTGCTTAAATAAAATTAAAATAAATGAACTGGTGTCAGACTCTCAAAGTCTATCCCAGAATCGGCTTCTAAGTTAGGCTGAACTGAGCTTCATTCTTGACCATTCCTGGACCATTTTCCTGCCATCCAGAAACCTGCAGGGACCCCCAACAGCTAACCTTAGTTACATATACACACAAGGACCTTTCCCCCTCTACAGAGTGTCTTCTCTTTCATGCTAAGCTTTAGTTGTGAAGATGAGACCCCTGTGTTCAAAGTTTCTGGTTAAAACCAAGAAAAAGTGGTGGCCTACAGACATATGAGCTGTGAGTCAAGCATGCTTCCCTCTGCACAGTCTGTCCATGGGTGCAATGGACAGACCAGAGCACTGTCCACTGCTCACCTCTGTTTATCCCATAGAGGAGCCTCTGCCTTCAAAGGGGAAGAATTTCTAATAGCTGGTCAAAATCTTTGTTTCGTACTTACTCGATGAGGAAACCTATTTAACAATCACATGGTCCCAGCTGACTGGTCCTGGTGTGTGGGTTCCCTTAGCTCTAGAGGCCCCACATGAGCCAGACCACTCGCCCCCACCCCATCCCACCCCCACTCCGTGTCTGTAGAGTCTCAATTCCATAAGAGTAACCGGTGCTAAGGAAAGACAGTGTGCTCAAGCTGGACCCATGCTGGAACTTTTGCAGGTCTTTTTAGGGCCTTTTATATGAGCTCCCAGACATATCTGACCAGGAATATTTGTTTCCAGTAGGTTTTATATCCTTAGAGAAATCTTAGGTTCACCTCAAAATTGAGAGATCACAAGGATTTTTCCATATACCTGTCATGCACATGAGTAGCCTCCAGTTTATGAACATTCTTCACCACAGTATGGTGTGTGTCACACGTAATGAACTACAGTCTGCATTATCAGCCACCATTGGTGTTCGAGATTTGTGAGTCTGGAGTCACCCAAGGGTAGTTTCTCAGGTCTAACTGCATCTCCACCTCTTCATCAAGAAGAGCAAGGATCCTTTCACTCGCCCTGCATTGGGGCTCCTCTGGAACTCCTCTGGAACATCATACTGTTAAATTTATTCAGTAGGTAGCCATTTGATTGGCTTTGAGGTGTGCACTTACATTTCCTCCATGACAGATAATCTTTGTGTGACATGTTTCGGTTACTGCCTTGGTTTCTCTTCCTGTTTCTGTGAGGAAAAAGGAATACCCTGACAAAGGCAACTAAAACCTTCCCTCTCTCCGAGCTGCCATTTCCATCTCTTGATCTGAGATCAAAGACAGTTTTTGCTCTCCTTTACAATCCATGTGCCTCTTAGGTCATTTTATGTTTGTTCTTGGCATTTTATTACATGAGCCAGAATTTGCTGAATAAAAATCAGTATCAAATTTGGCACGAAAATCAGCTTATTCACTATGAAAGAGCAGTGGTAAAATGGAATTTATTTCTTGATTTTTATGAAGAACAATTTTTTTTTCAGGTGTTTATGTCATTTCAAAGAAACCATTGCCTAATGCAAGACAGCGAGAACACACCTACTACCTTTCTTTTAGTGATTTCAGCCTTTAGCTCTTATGATTATGTTAAGGCCATTTTTGGGTTCATTTTGTATGTAATGTGAAGCCAGGGTTCAGACTCAATTCTCTTGCACATTGAGAACTGGTTACCTCTGCACTGTTTGTTACGTTTGTTCACTTGCTTGCTTTTAAAAATCCCTTTCCTCGTGGGATTGCCTTTGGTTGGTTTCTGGATGAGGTATTTGTTTCCATAACCCCTGTTATTCCGTAAGGCCCTTAATGCTTTAATGAAGTTTGCTTTTGAAAATGCTTTTAGGGTCTAGAGAGATGGTTCTATGGCTGAGAACGAGCTTGTTGCTCTTGCAGAGGACTTGAGTTCCATTCCCAGCACCCACACGGAGGCTTACAAACTACCTGTAACTCCAGCCCGAAGACACTTGACATCCTATTCTGGCTTCTCAGGGTATCTGCATACATGTGGCATGCCCACCCACAGACACATACATCTAAGGAATTCCCAGAGCTGGTGTTGGAAAGAGACAGGGTTAACTCCAACTGTGAGGCACGTAGAAAACAACAGCCAAAATTTCTCTATGTATCATTTGCGTTTATTCCTTAATTTATTCCAGCCAGGGCCTTCTACATCCTACCACTGAGCTACATAGAAGCTCACAATGACCTCTTTAAAGGGGTTCAGCAGCTGTATTAAAACCTACACAGTTGCCCCAATGTGGAAACCAACACGAGATTCCAAACCAGAGGTTGGCAAGCAAAGAGGCAACAGGAAAGAGCTGACACCTGAGGTGGAGTCTGGAGGTTACAGTGTATAGGGGCCTCTACCCACTCCTGTGGAGAAGGAGCTGCTAAAAGGTAGGAGACCAGGCTCAACTCTCACTTGGTGAGTGGTACTTTTCCAGTGTATTGCTGGGGAGAAGGTTAAATATCAGTATTTTAGATAGAGATTATATATTCAAGAAAACCCCTAGTAACAGCCCCAACACATCTGCCAGGCATGTACTGTAAATGCCCCACACAGAAGAGTTGCAGTGAACTGAACGGGTCAGAATTTTCCACCCTAATTTAATATAGGCCTGGCATCAGGGAAAGGTCTGTAGGTGGGATTAGCGCATTGTAAATTTGTGTTGCTTTTGCCCAGTCCCTCAACCAGAGCCATGCGCTTCACAGACCCATGTAGCTTTGAAACTTGGAGGCCCTTCTCTTTCGCAGACCACCCTGACCCAGGAGAAGCAGCTGAAGCACTCCAGCTCTGTCCACAGAAGCAATGCTTGACAGAGCACTGAGGATATGATTTACGGCACCCAGGACACTTTGGCCCCTTCCTTTCGGGGGTATTAGATCTGTTCCGTCTACTTCTACAAACGTCTCAGCATTCATTCCTGTTTGCTGAACAGTCTTGATCGTGAACACCTCTGGACACTTGCTCTCTGTCACTGGGGGAGGGGCAGCAATGGGAAGCCCTGCCACCGCAGCTGCCGAGGACCACCGATGGTGCTGTTGTTGGCAAGCGGCGAGCCATTAGGATCCCGCTCTCTAATAAAATGCAAGCTCTCTGCCATGCCTGGAATCTTTGAGGATGTCCAAGAAATATTGTCACCATTAAAACCTGGAGGAGGCCTTGTGCAGAATGCCTAAGGGAGAACGCTAGCTCAGCTCTTGAGCCACCGTAAAACTGACACGTCCGTTTCCAAACACATGAGAGAGAGGAGGACTTTAGTGCTGTCGGTATTCTTAGCTTTTACCTTTTTAGCTGGTAGAGTTTAATGAAACATTACCTTTTGGTTTCTATAATTATCTGATGGAGAGGAAGGAGCAAAAATGGGGAACAGGATGGAAGGAAAGAAAAACCCGCTACGGTGCCAGCAAGAGGAGAAACATCAAAAGCCGAACGGTGGACGGCTGAGAACACGCGGTTTGATCAGGACGTTGAAGCTTGGAATGAAGTTCAGACAAGTGACTCAACCCTTCAAACTTACTTCATCTATTGCAACTAGGCTGATATTTACCTACCCTGTGTGGTTGGTGAGATAAACACTTAAAGTAACCAGACAAAGCAATTAGTTAATCAGCTTTTCACCATGGAGGAAATAACGCAGAAGGGGTGGAGAGGAGGAAACCGGGCCGCTGTATTCATTTCTTTCCTACGGTTGTACATATCCATTCTCTCTCTCTCTCTCTCTGGTGTCCAGAGGGAAACGTGGTAGTGGGTTGGATAATTTGAAAAGGACTTGAGGAATACGACGTATTCGGGTGTAGGGTTTGAAGGAATTGAGTTGGGACCGACCTGGACTCCTCCTCTCTGAAGGCTAGCTTTCATCCAAAGTTGCTACACAAGCTGCCAAGGGAGGGAATCTATCAATGGTCCTGTCCAGTGTGAGGCCTAAGAACAACAAGGACCATCACACCAAGATATACCCAAGGGCGCACAAGCAGTAACATCCTGAGGATAATCAACAGCGCTATTGGAACTAAGGCCCATTCAATAGTAAAGAAATCATGCCTGGTACTATAAACTCAGCCAACGACACATGACTGGTAAGGCCCATAGACCCTGGAGGAGCATCTACTGCTGCCACTTTATTAAGCCAGTATAGCTTCTAACTTCATTCTGAATATTTATCTTTGTACCCACAGATAAATATAGCTCTCGACACTCATCAAATGAGCTTCTTTTTGTAGCACAGATGATCACAGAAATACACAGCTGGTCAAGATGCAAACAACTACCCATGAAGAACCCATCCCCAGTTGAAACAATACAATCCCTACACCTAAGGCTCAGGTGACGTCATGCAATAGAAGGCAAAACGGTTGTAAGAGCCAGAAGACCAACACATCTGCTGAGAGAAAGGGTCTTCTTCACATGGCAGGAAGGCTCCACTCGTAAAATGTCGATGGTATGGTTACCTACACATGGCTTGCACTATGACAACACAAGTTGACATCTCATGAGGGAAATCTCATAGAGTCCCACCCCTAAATGAAGAACTACAGGCAATTAAGGAAACTTGAAAAAGAAAGAATCAGTCTTCTCTAGTGACAAAAAAATCTCTGATACATTCTCCAATCCTAATCTATCAGTCTTGAACACATACACACACACACACAAAGAAACACTCACAGGCATACATGCACAGACACACAAACAGACACCCACAGGCATATACACACACACATACATAAATAAACACAAACACACAGTCATACATACACACACAAATAAACACAAACAAGCACAGGCATACACACACATATATATACACACACACAAATAAACACAGGCACACACACACACATACACACACACACATACATACACACAAATAAACACAGGCATTCATATCCATATACACATATATACACACATACAAACATAAACACAGACACATACACACACACACACACAAACTAGATGAACTCAAGAGGTTGTTATCTACAATTGTATATGTAAATATACATATATGTGCCAATAATAATTAATAGGAGAGCGTGAGTTTGAATGAGTAGGGGTCACAGAAGGAGTTGGGAAGGGAGAGGAGAGAGAGGAATGATGAGGTGGTTTGAGGAGCTCCCCACAACATCTCATATATTTGAATAAGTATCCAAAAACAAAGTGGTCCCCAGTTGGTGGAACTGTTTTGGAAAGGATTAAGAGGTGTGGCTTTGTTGGAAGAAGTATGTCACTGGGAACAAGCTTTGAGGTTTCAAAAGAACACACCATTCCCAGGGTGCCCCTCTCTGCTTCATGGTTCTGGATCAAGATGTGAGTTCTCTGCTGTTTCTTCCCTCTGCCATCTTGGACTCTAACCCTCTAAAACCATAAGCCAAATTAAGCACTTTCTTTTATAAGTTACCTTGGTCATAGTGTTTTACCACTTGAATAGAAATGTAACTAAGATGGATGGGAACAATATAAATACAATATTCACACAGGAAAGAGGCTTTTAGAAGACTAAAACTCTAACTAAATGCTCATGCTCTTCCTAAAGTCTAACAGCCAATCTGATACATGAGGAGGTGGAGTCTTTGAGAGCCAGTTGCTCATAAGGGTTGAGTTTTATTAGCATCCAAATAAAAAAAAAAGACCCCAGAGAGCTCCCTCACCCCAAGGGACACAGTGAGAGAACACCATCAATGAGCCAGGAAGCATGTTCTCACTGAACAACAAAGTACTAACACCTTGAACTCCCTATCTTTCAGAACTGGAAAAATAAAAAAACCTAGCCTACGCTGTTTATAAGTCACCTGGCCTGTGATTCTATGTGATAGCAGCTCAGATGAACTGAGACAGGAAACAGAATTGGAAAGGTCACAAACAAGTTTATGAGACCACACCCATGCTCCAGAAATAGACCACACAAAAAGTAAAAAGGAAATTACAGGAAGGTGCCTCTTGACAATATTTAGTTAGAGATTTTACTCTCCTTTCTATATAGGATGGGAAATAATTGACAGGTTTTCTCTCCATCTGACACATCTCCATCTCTGAGAGCATCAAGACTCCTCCCCTCCACTTCATCCCACTCCATAACTGGGACTGCCTGGGGCAGAATGACAATCTGAGCTGGGAGTGTCTGTTTGCTAAGCTCCTGTTTAGCTGAACTGCATCCTGCCCCCAGAAGATGAATTGTGGCACAGAATTCATCCTCTGCTCTCGGTTATTTGTACTACTGTTAGTTCTCTGAACAAAATTGGAATAAGAGAAGACTGAAGGTAGATCCTCGCTCCTGTCTAGAGAATGTGCAGTTTCCAAGCAAGGATGGATCCAGGTACATCACGTACAGAGATGAGAGCTGCTGCAATATCTTCCCTGAAGAAATCTCTTTGGCTAACGTTAGTCTGCAGCATCCAGTCTGATGGATAGGCCTACCATGAGGCAATCTGGGTGAGACCAGTCTGTGCACACTGAAGTGCATGGTTGCTGCCTTTTGGTACCTGTGAATGTCCTTGCTCTTTTTTAGAGGCAAATTCACCTGGCAGCTTCAGCTTCAATCATCTGTTGGGAAGTCTAAATTACAGAGATAAGCTAGATTTAGCCAAGCACGTACCAACTATACATACATAATTCAGTTAAATGTCAACTCACATCTATACACAAGTTATGTAAGTGTGGCCCATAAAACTCACTCTTATCAAATTTCCCCATATGTAAGAGTAACACAATCTTTACAGATTAAAGGAAAATGCTTCTGTATATGTGCCTGTGTATGTGTTCATACATACACACATATACACATACGCATTTCAGATACTCTTTTAAAACACACCCACAGTGTAATCTTCATGAGGCAAAAACTTGTCTGTTTGTAGTAAGTTCTTGATACTTATTGACTGAAAGAATGCGTATATAATAAACTATTTCCTTTGGTCAAGATAAACATTTATCTTTTACTAAAAGCCAAATATTAATTGAAAGTGGGCAGCTGATTGCTAACTGTGTTTACCTATGGTAAAGTTCAGAACATTATACAAGTGGATTTTCACCCCCATAGAAATGCAGATTTTTTTGTATGTGTTCATTTGCCTACACATATATCTGTGATCTTGCATGCCTGGGACTCAAGAAGGCCAGAGACAGGACTGAACCCCCTGATACTGGAGTTAGAGGTGATTGTGAGCTGTCGTGTGGGTGCTGGGAATCTAACCTGGGTCCTCTAGGAGACCAGCCAGTACTCTCGACTGCAAAGCCATCTCTCCAGCCCCCTAAAGATTTTTAAAAGTTTATTCTAGCTCATCTTCAGCTCTAAGACTGAAATGATGACCCATCTTTGTTGCTAGCAGAGGGAATCATGCTTCTTAACGAAGCACATGGCCCATACACCTCAGTGACCATATGCTGAGAATTCTAACAAGATTGGGATTAGAAAAAGCCAGATAGCTGTTGCTCAGTACGCCATAGTTTCAAGGATGCTCAGTGCCTTGACCAAGTTTACTCAAGCAGAAGCCAGGCTGAAGCTCAGGTTCTGTCCTTACCCCAGGCTTATGTTCACTAAGTGCGCAGTAGCTTTATTTTCTTCGCTAGCTTCTGAGCTGACGTCATGTCCGCTCAGTCATTGGGTTGGTTGTAGCAAGACCGAGGGACCCCTTCACCTTCTTGCTCTCTTTTTCTTGTTGGCATCCCTCTGCCATCCTTTTTCCATCGACCTAAGCAATTACTAAATAAGAGGTAAATACTCTCCTTGGTGGAAAAGAATCTTCTGGAATCCTTTCTTCTACCTCAAGGTCTTGATACATCTTCATAGGAAGCAATACAAGAAAATAAAGAAATTTCAGTTACAGGAAAGGAAGTAAACCTAGTTAGCTAACGTTCAAATCCTATACCCAGAGAGACAAGACATCTACCCCCATCGGTAAGAAACACTGGTCATGGGAGATGTATGGATTCTGAGGGAATCATTAGCTCCCTGTGTCTTTCTCCTTTCCACCAAAAAATGAGAAACAGTGGGTTAGGTATCCAGCTAGTAGCTTTTTCATTAACTATTGATCACAATGGGGGGTGGGGGGGACATTACATGCGCAGAAAAAAAAGAAATGATAAACAAGAATTAAGAGGGTTTTTTTAAAGAACTTTTCTCACTTAGGGAAACAGAATAATGATCTCTGCACTTATGATGTCCACTGGCATGAATGGCCACTTAGTATTTAGCTTGCTGGATTTCTTGCTTCCAGATCCTCCTGGCCAAATTTATTGCCCATGGCTGAAGAAAGGATTTTCCCCATGAAACTTGTTTTGGCTTGAAGTAAAGTTCAAATAATATTTACCAAGATTATTAAAAAACTCTAAAGCTTTTTTTCTTCTTCAACATTCGGGGATGGAATGTCAGAAAGTGTTGACAATAATTTTTTTGAATTAATATTTTTGGAAGAACTTTCTTTAATAAAAGATCAAATAATTACCACGCTGCTGGAAGTGGGCAGCTGACTGGTAACAATGCCTGCCCACGATGAAGAGCAGAACTTCAAACAATCTCTGGGGTGGCATTGTACCCAGTGGAAATATAGAATCTCTTTCTAATGAGGAGTTAAAAACTGTATTCCACTTCTGCTCAATTCTAAGCCCGAAAGCCTAACCTCAAAACCATCTTTGCTGCTAGCAGAGGGAAGAATGGTCCTCAATGGAGCGCACAGCCCACACACCTTCTAGATGGCCACACACTGGGGAATTCTGGTCCATTTATTAGGTAAAACAATTGCAGCCTGTTCTACACTTGCAGTTTTCCTTCTGTCAACATCCAGTCAAAGAAGCTGGATGTGGCAGTGTATGCTTGTAATCCCAGCACTTGGGAGATGGAGGTAGAAGGATCAGGGGTTCCCAGTAGCCCTGCAACTATAAGGGGAGTTCAAGTCTAGCTGGGACTACATGGGACACTGTGTGTGTGTGTGTGTGTGTGTGTGTGTGTGTGAGAGAGAGAGAGAGAGAGAGAGAGAGAGAGAGAGAGAGAGAGAGAGAGAAGAAACTTCCAGCCAGGGTAGAAGGCTGTGAAAAAGAAAGAGTTGATGAAGACCTGGTTTTCAGCCAAATTGAGACCACTCAGAGGCTGGCCCCAAGGACCTGACTCTCCTATGTCTCCTCCTATGAAAACTTTACACAGTAAAATGTCCCCTGCTCTGTCAGAGTTGTGTTAGTATTCCGTACCTCCATATCCGATGACTGTATGTCATACTCCAGGCTGCAGTATTCACATCCTGAGTTGGGCAAAGCTCTGTGCCCCTCCTCCCATTAGAGTACACACCCCATGTGGTAGCCACCCACTGCTGGGTCCCATCTGATGTCACTGAGACTCTGCAACCATTCACTGAGTTCTCACAGATAAAGCAAATCCACACTCCAGCTCCTGCTTATATCCAGGAATCCCATTACTATCTCTGAGTCACACAGGGAAACCGGATGGAGCTTTCCTGTTCTTGGGCTGACGAGGTAACTAGAGGTGCTGGCAGTGAAGCCAGAGCACCTGAGTTCTGCAGCTGGAGCTCCTGAGTTCTGCAGCTGGAG
>JADRCH010000118.1:1630677-1661977 GCA_019843965.1 Rhynchomys soricoides | reverse complement strand
TCTGCAGCTGGAGCTCCTGAGTTCTGCAGCTGGAGCTCCTGAGTTCTTTCCCTGAGACCCACATGGTGGAAGGAGATCATTGACGCCCTCAGACCTCCACACGTGCATGGACACACACACACACACACACACACACACACACACACCAGATATAGGCTCCCTTGAGAGAGGGATAACCTTCTCTGTATAACCCTGAGGAGGATATTTTCTTCTAGTGAAACAGGAAAGGAACCTTAAGTCGTCCTAACCACCCAGGGTCAAGGCTTGCATGGTTCACGTTATTACAGCTTCCGTCTATGCTAAACTGACTTGCTTCTACCTTCTTCTTCTTCCTTCTTTCTCACCTGGTTTAGCTCTCACTAATCCCAGAAAACAAAACATCCAAATATAGTTGTGAAAAGGGGGAAGTAAAAACAGAAAGACAAGCCCACCCCACCAGATGCATTAAATATGACAAAGAAAATTTTAAAAACATAAACAACCACCCATGAGCCCACCATCCCCAACTGGCCAACTTCCCCGAATCCTAGCAATTAGGATTTTAAAATTTAAGGCACTCCTAAATCCAGAGAGCTGAAATGCCTGATGAGAATTCAGAGTCTTACTTATTTAAAAGAAGTGCCAATCAGATAGAAGATCCAAACAAATAGATGCACAGATTAAGGAACGCTTAGGAGGCCTTGACAGGATAGTCTTCAAAGTGAATGAAACAGTTATTAAAGTAGAAAAAATTCCCAAAGTGTGGAAGAAAAAAATCAGCAAACACTAGAAAACACCATTCATGGAGCCAAGTCCAAGTTACAGTGACAGAGAAGTATTTGGAACTGGCCATGACAGACTGTCTGGAGCTGAGGGCCTGGATGTGCTAGAAGGGATCTGGGGTGTTCGACTCTGAAGACCTGATGTGATGAACAGACATGGGGTAACCTCCCTTGACATTCCATCTTCTCCCTGACACCTCAGAAATGGCAGGCTCTCATCCATCTGCCCTGAGTCCTGACGGTAACGGGACTTCAGAGCTCACACAGCCTCACTTTGGCTTTCTGGACTATTTGTTCCAGAGTTTCTAGGTCATAGCATCCGTATAAGCTCTGGAAAGAGAACAGGGCAATGTCACCTCATCCGGGAGGGAGGGTGAGAGCTAGAACCTCCCCTTGGCTCTGTTTCTACCCTAGCCATTCCATGGGGTTAGCCTCTTCACCCTGCTCACACCTGCAAGCCATGTGCTGCCACCTCCCTGGCCAGAGGCAACTGTGAGGCTGCTGGCCACAGTCATTGTGTTGGTTGTGAGGCACACTTTGCTGGCTCCTCCTGCTTTGGTCCTGACCCTCTCTCCCTACTCCTGTTAGCTTTCATCTCATGAACCCAGAGTTTCCTGGCTTCTTCTAAGTCCTGACTCCAGTTTCAGCCTCCTTGCCAGGCTCCAGGCTCTTACAGGCAAGCCAGTGCCTTGTGTAGCCCTGAGTTCTCCTCCCAGCTTTCCAGGGTTCTGCCAGTCCTGATCCTGATTTTTAGATCCTGACATCTTGGTCCTTCATTGTTCTGGTTTGATGCCCAGTTACCAAGTATCCAAGGTCATGCATCTGCCCTACTGAAATACTTCTTAGATGCCCAAGTGCAGACAGAGCCAGCACTAGAAATCCTCTTAACCTGGCTAAGAGGATTAGCCTGAAAGGGACACTAAGAGTTTTGTGATTTAGAAGAAGAGGGATAGGTGATATATTTGGAGAACCTATTATCCCAACTTTGAAGCCTTTGTAGGAAAAGGTTCCTGATAACCCCCTCTCCTCCTTCCACTTAAAGGAATTGCCATTTCAAAGCAATTGGACATAAATACTCTAGATGGAATCAATTAGGGGTCTTTTCAGATCTCTGTATTTTCTCAAAGCCATTTCAAAGCTTTGAATATTTTTCTCTCTCTCCTGCTTCATATTCACTTAATATAGATTCTCAATATTTCAAGATACATAATTAATACCATAAAATCATATATTGAAAAACTGCATGTCATTGATCAACAATAGGCATTGTTCCTGAACCAGCGCTTGTCAGAATGGGGAATACTGACATCAAGATGGGAAGAACATGGGCTCCCCACCTAACCATGTGAAAAGTGCATGCATGGTGTATCCATTTATGCATGACGAAGATATAGCTTCTCAAACTCTCAATGCACGCCAAAAAAATGGCCATTTACACTGGGATACATCCAGCTGGCTGCTTGAAGCAGGACATAATTGTCCCCAGAGAGTCGGGTGCCTAAGACCCAAGGCAGGCTTTTGGAGGAAGAGGTGTTAGCATCTCAGCCCATCTGTAACTCGCTTGCAACATAGTAAAAGGTTCTGACAAACAGGTCAGCAACAACTCAACAATTCTGAGGAAACAGGGACAGTCCATCACTACTCTAGAAATTTGGGGTACATCCAAGAACAATACAAAACATGACCTTTGCCCCCCCCCCAGAAGTTTTTATTCTAATGTGAGGACATAGGACACAGCATACGTGCATAGTAGACACATACATAAGCAGGCCCTACAGCTCTTGGTATGGATGGCGTGAAAATGTAGAGTAGGGCTGGGATTTAGGAAGAGGACTGGCAAGGAAGTGGAGTGGTCAGGACAGGAGAAGTGAATAGGGCATGAAGTAGAGAAGAAAGGAAATAGATAAGACAGGAAGTGCAGAGGACAGGAAGTAGGAGGGAAGGAAATGGACAGAACAAGGAATAAGGACAGAAAGGAGTGAGGAAAGGAAGTGCACAGACCAGGAAGTGCAGAGGGCAGGCCGCTGACTCACAGAGAAAACAAGCGAAGACTTGGAGAGAGTGAGGCTTTTAGACAGCTCCAGCCTGTGGGCAAAGCAAGAACAAAGACCTTTTGGAGAGAGAGTGCTTCATGGCTTCCAGAAGTATCAAGGAAACCCAATCAGTGGGAACAAGAGAGGAAGAAGAAGCAGGAGCCATGTCAAGGGGGCATCTGAAGTTACAAAAGCAGGAAAAGTCAAACCCAACATCAGTAAAGGAAAATAATATTAGGTGTTTTTGTTTTTGTTTTTAAGCTTAATGAAATGTAGACTAAAGAAATATAAATGATCAATGAAGCAAAGAGCTAATTCCTTGAAAAGATGAACAAGATTGACAAACTTTGGCCAATCACCAGAAAAAGAAGATCTAATTAGACAAAATTAAAGACAAAAGAAAGATGTGCCAGGTAATACTGAAATCGGGACAAGAATGAGTGAATATTTTGAAAACGTGTTTTAATAAACTGGAAAAATCTTGAAAATGTTTATATATTTCTAGATCCATATCACCTACTACAATTAAACCAAGAAGATATAAACCACCTATCCAGATTGGGGGTAGGGAAGGGAACAGTTGTAACAAAGTCTCTCAGACAAAACAAAACAACAAAGAAGGGGAAGGGAACAGTAGTAACAAAGTATCTCAGACAAAACAACAAAGAAGGACCCAGTGGATTTGCTATTGAATTCCACCAAATCTATAAAGAAAGCCTAATATCCAATACTCTTCAGAATAGTCCAAAAATCAGGAAGGAAAGGAATACTTCCAAACTCATTCTATGAAACCTGTATTACCCTGATACTAAAACCAGACTAAGCACAGACAGAAGAGAAAAACACTGACCAGTTTCACTACAGAAAATAGACATAGAAATCAATATAGCACCTACAAATTGAAATCAGCAACACTTTTCTTAACAACCCCATGGCCAAGTTGGCTTCCTGCAAGGTATGTAAGGATGGTTCAACACATGAAATCATTACATACAGTACAGCACAGTACAAAATGCCTGAAAGATGCCGTCCCAACACGGTACTAAGTGGATAAACTGAAAGCATAAAGGAGCACAGGGGGTCTGCTCTCGTCCACAGAGTAAAACTCCAAAGACAGAAAAAAATCATAAAATTCAAAGAGAAGCACAAAGGTCCTAAAATAGGCAAACCAATCTTGAGTACCAAAGAGCAATGGTGGAGGTCTCACAGTGCTAGGCTTCCTATTATGTTCATAGCCACCACAGGAAACCATCATGGTGCCACCACACACACACCACACACCAGGTGAATCACCCAGTGGGATGGAATACAGCCGGCCAATAAACCTGCTCAGTTAAGCCACCCAATTCTTAACAATGATGCCGAAACAGAACTGGAGGGAAAGTAGTCTAACAAATGGTACTAGGAAAAAAATGAATATTTGTATGTAGAACAGACCTGAACTTCATCTTTTATCCTGCACAAAACCAACTGAAGGTAGATGAAAGACCTTAGCACAAAGCAAGAAACTGCTGAAGGAAAGCAGGGAAGATGAGTCAGAACAGATGCAAGGATTTTCCTGGGTAAGACTCTAATAGCTCAGGAAATGATGACAGAATCGGCAAACACATTACATCAAATTACAAGGTTTTTCATAACAAAGGAAACAATCACCAGCATGAAGCAATGGTCTACAGAACAGTAAAATAAATAAATAAATAAATAAATAAATAAATAATATTTCCAGCCATTTACCCAACAGGATTCATATCCAGACTACAGAGAGAACTCAAGAAGCCAAACAGCAAAAGAAACAAATAATACAATCAAAACCAGGCAAATGAACTAAACAGATGATTCCAGAGCCAGTTCAGATGGCCAGCATGCAGCTCAAAAGCATTCAACATCCTTATCTACCAGAGAAATGTAGGTCAAAACTACAAGGAGCTCACATCTCAATCACCAACACCAACATCGCTACCATCAAGGAAGAAAAGACAAGTGCTGTGGGAAGCTAGCAGAGAGAGATGCTCACGCTTGGTGGGAGGTAAATTAGTCTAGACAGTATAGAAATCAAGGCAGATAGTCCACGGTGAAGGAAAATCAAGGTACTCTCTGTATATAGTCAGCAGTGTCTGAGTCTACTGCTCATTACAAAAGGAGAGCCTCCAGTTGAGGTATGGGGCCATCCAGCCATCTTAAAAATATTAACTCAGAATTGCTCCTGTCTAAAGGAAATACAGGGACAAAGAGTAAATCAGAGGCTGAAGGAAAGGTCATCCAGAGACTGCCCCACCTTGGGATCCATCCCATATCAGACACCAAACCCAGACACTATTGCAGATGCCAAGAAGTGCTTGCTGACAGGAGCCTGATATAGCTGCCTCCTGAGAGGCTCTGCTAGAGCCTGACCAATATAGATGTGGATGCTCGCAGCCAACCCTCGGACTGAGCACAGGGACCCCAATGGAGGAATTGGGGAAGGACTGAAGGAGCTGAAGGAGCTGAAGGAGTCTGCAGCCCCATAGGAAGAACAACAATATCAACCAACAAGACCCCCCAGAGTTCCCAGGAACTAAGCCACCAACCAAGGAGGACACATGACTCCAGCTGCATACGTAGCAGAGGATGGCCTTGTCAGGCATCAGTGGGAGCAGAGGCCCTTGGTCCTATGAAGGCCCAATGCCCCAGCATAGGGGAATGCCAAGGCGGTGAAGTAGGAATGAGTGGGTGGGTGGGGGTGCACCCTCATAGAAGCAGGGGGAGGGGGAGATGGGACAGGGGCTAACGTTTGAAATGTATATAAATAAAATATCCAATAAAAAAATATTAAAAAAGAGAGAGAGTCTCTATTTACTGCAGCACTGCTCACAATACCCAAGTTATGGAGTCAACCTAGGTGCCTACTAAGGGATGTGTGGGTAAAGAAAACATGGGGGCTGGAGAGATGGCTTGGCAGTTAGGAGCACTTGTTGCTCTTACAGAGAACCTAGCTCGTCCTTGCACAGATTATGTCCTGGAACCAAGACTAGGGACAATGAAGGAATAAAAACATAACACACACACACAGGAATACACACACACACACAGGAACATGGAGCTCGAGTGTCCTAGTCTCTCACATGGAGAAGCCACAGCATCCCGGAAGCTCAGTGTGAGAGTGAGGGCCTCCAGTAACATTTTCCACACATACTGTTAATATTCACACTCAACCAGGGGCAGGCTTTGCCATCTCTCTGAACCTCACCCAGGGGAAAGGCTTTTCCATTATCCATGAGGCTTTGCTCCTTGGTATGGCCACGTCCATGTCAACAACATACATTCATTCACTAACAACTTCACTTGCTCCCACAGGTCCACATTCCTGTTCCTGCATGCACATGGAGACTTACAACCATTCATAACTCTAGTTCCAAGGGATCAGAATCCCTCTTCTGGCCTCTACAGGCACCAGGCATAAGCATGGTATATATACACATATTTGGGCTGAATAGTCATACATATAAAATAATGAAATTTGAAAAGAAAACGTGGTACTATTTACAGGTACAATGGAGTACTGTTGGGGCAGGCATAGTGGCATACACTCTTAATCCCAGCATTAGGGAGGCAGAGGCAGGCAGATCTCTGTGAGTTAGAGCCAGCCTGGCCTACAGATCAAGTTTCAATATAGCCAGGGCTGTTACACAGAGAAACCATATCTCAAAAAAAAAAGGTATTGTTGGGCAGCGTAAAATGAAATTATGTCACCTTCATGAAAATGTATAAAAGCCAGAGATCATCATAATAAGCAAAAATAAGCCAGACTCAGAAATTCAAATATTTCATGTTTTCTGTTATACATGAGACATGGGAGTTATTGGTTTTCAAAGGCATGAGAGTTGGAATGTTGCTCAAGAAGAGCTGGAAACCAGTAAAACATGACAGAGAAGGTGAAGGGTCTAACGCATGACACATCACAGCAAAACCCACTGCTTCATGCGACTGACACACACTTATAGAAGAGCTTTAAAATCGGGTTGTAACGACTGCAGATGTTACCTGAGGGGGTTGCATTCTTCACCTGTCCACTGAGCCCCAACTAAGCCTGCTGTGGTCTTTTCTGGTCAAAGGGCCAAATCCCCTGGTAAAGGACACTTTGTGACATGGCAGGAGAATGCAGACATTCACACAACACTTGGTGGAAAACAGCAATAAGACCAGGGTACCCAATATACCTGGAAGGCAATCTCCCTGATGAGGAAGGCTGCCTCTGGTCCCCTAGTTTTTCTGGAGGAACTGAAAGACTTGTGCTCTCTAGAAAATGGTTGAATGACATGTTTAATTTTGTGAAAGGCAGCAGAGAGCTTCCTCCTCATGTTCCTGCTGGCCCCTCAATGTCCTGACAGACAGACTAATCCTCATCATTGTCTGTCCCCACCAAAGTTCATGGCTCTCTCTCAAGAGAGGGAAGATTTTAAGGGGGGGGCACAATGGGCTTTTCCCCCAGTCAACTGCCAAGGTCATAACAGCTCTCTACATTTCTGTTTCCCGACTTTGAAAATCCTCGTGACTGTGAGCAGAAGTAACAGGGTGCGTGTGACCCCACTGCCTGGCCAGTGTCTGCTCACAGCATTTATATTTTCCATGCTGTGGTGACTTTGGAACCTCACCTAGCTCAAAACAGAATAAACTGACTCCTGCACAAATCTCTTGATCGTTTCTCCTCCAAGTGTGGGGGAGCAGCTCGGAGGTGGGAAGTACAGAGCACATCGTAAATCCAGGGACGCTGGAGCTGAGGCTGCAGGAGCCTCATAAAGGAATCTCTGTGTTTTCATATTATTTTCTGTTTAAAATCGACATGTGTGGTTTCGGACAAAGACCTTTTAGTGTGGAAGAGAGAGGGCTCAGTGTCTTTCCTTTTGGAAAAGTGGAGTGTCAGGGAGAGACACTGCTGAGATGTGCTCTGGGATAGAATCTGCAGGAAACTAAAAATAAAACCTAAGGCTTTCGAATAACTGTTCTTGGGAAATACGTCCAAGCAGCCAGCTTCGCGGGATGCCAGCTGGCCTCTTCGTGTCAGTGACTCCTGCATCTTGGCTGTCACATCTGAATGGGGACAGGTATAGTCAGCCTCCCCAAACTGAGTCCATGTGGTAGGAAGGATTAATTGTCACTTAAAATATCACTAGCAGTCAAGATTATCAGAGCCCCATATTATCTTTGAAATGCTCAGAAATACCTACTTAATCTTTCTAGTATAAGGAGCCAGATTTGGGGGGTGGGGAGCTGGGAGACAGCTCAACTGGTGAAGCAAGTGTCTTGCAGGCATGAAAGTCCTAAGTTCAGTTTCCAAACACTTATGTAAAAGGTGGCTATGGTGGCAAATGCTTGTAATTCCAGGGTTGGCGATGTGGAAACAGGCAGGTCCCGGGTGCTTTCCAACAAGCAGTTCAGCTGAATTCGTGGGTTCTATTTTCAGTGAGAGACCCTCTCTCAAAAAGTAAGGTAGATGGCCCCTGAGAAACAACACTTGAGGGTAATGCCTGGCCTCCGTGTGCAAGCACATACATAACACAAAGCCAAAGTATGTACTACCCTGTGCACAGAGTGCAGACTGACCCACACTGCCTAGCTTGCGCTCTGACAGTGCTGTACATAGTACCAGCTATGTCATCGTGGGTAAGCTAACTAATGTCTCTGTGCTTCAGTTTCCTTCTCTACTTGTCTCTACTGACTGTTGTGAGGACTGAATTAGTTAATATATGAAAAGCACTTGCAGTGCTAACTCAACCCGCAGGTGTTATGGCTTGAATACCAAATGTCCCCCAAAAGGATTGTGTGTCGAAGACTTGGTCCCTGGCTGGAAGTATTCTGGTAGGTGGTACAAACAGTACATTCTGAGGGTCTAGCTGGAGAGCTGGGTCACTGGAAGTGTCTCTCTGAAGGGTGTATAGTTCCTTTCTCTCCACCACCCTCACCCCCAGGCAAAGGTGAGCTTCTGGAAAACAGATTACAAAGAAAAAAAATGTTTCTATTTCATTGACTCATGCAGAGATTTCCTTTTGAAGGTGGACGATTTTAGAATATCACCACCATACATAACGGAAGCCATCGGCAAACGTGTAATAATGAGGGCACGGGGTTGGGAAGGAGACACGATGGAATCCTGGGGGAGACCGCCGAGAAGAGTAAGGAACGGACGTGGTTAAAGGCATCGCATACATGGATGGAGGTTTCCAAGGAGGAAAAACCGGAAACCTTTATCCATCCGATCGCTTTGGAAGAAGCAGCAGAAGTGGTAGTACGCTGGCACCGCAGTGCAGCTGGTGGGGCTGCAAGCAACAGACTCAAGGGGACAAAAAACGAGGGAGCAACGATGAAGGCAGGCTCTTCAGCTCCACACTTTTGGCTAGCCTAGGGAAAGGGCTGTGGCACCAGAAGTGGATAAACAAAGGAGCGTGAGAGAGGAAGAAGACAGGAGAGATCTTCCATAAGCAAAGGAACGAAGATTGTACAACAACCAGATACAATGCTGGTACAGAATGCTTCTGGGTAAGGGAGTCCATTGAGAACAGCTGTCTGCTCTATGAAGACGGCAGATGTCTCCCTTAATGGCAGCCACACTGTGTGTAATGATGGCGAACTGTAATGCTGCCTCACTGTGCATCACCACCCCACTTCACTCTGCACAGCCATGTCTAAGCTCTGAACTTCTGAGAAAATCCATGATACCTATAGTTAGTTCCTTCTGGCCTCCCAGCGGGTTCCCAGCTTGTCTTGGCTAACATCTGAGACAGAGAACCAAAGAAACGGTGAAAAGAGACAACCATGAAAAGAGAGAGAGATGAGACAAGATTAATTAGAGGATTCGGTGCCCACATCCATTTTGGTAGGAAGCTAGTCCAAACAAGGGGAGCCAAATCAGGCCACAGGGAGGAGTGCTGCCTGGAACAGATGTTCCTTGATCCTTCTGGTGGAGACAGGTCCTCACATGGAATGACACAAAGCCTACACAATACTGTGTATTTCTCAATTATTAGTGATGGATTCAGGATGCACAAAAGAGATTGCTATGCAAATTACAGGCTTAATCAAAACGTTAAAGGCAAAGGTTTCCAGTGCTCGCTCGCTCTCTCTCTCTCTCTCTCTCTCTCTCTCTCACACACACACACACACACACACACACACACACACACACACACACCTTCTTGCTGTGGTTCATATGGCCCACTTTCCACAATGACACGATGTCTCAATTCAGAAAAATGACAGTGATTAGAGACCACATCCAGGAAACATTCTGTGGGTTGGAATTTCATTTTAAGAATTAAGATGCAGACATTAATACTCCGTTATTTTTAACTTGGCTTCATCTAGTAAGGATTCTGAAACTGGATGTACAAACCTTTTGTTTCCAAGAACAAAAAAAGTATCTTTTTCCCAGATCACACATCAAAGCATTTCCCCGTTTGAAAGCGGAAAATGTCAACCTGGTTGGGAAGATAAACAGCTCAGGTTCATGGGAAGCAGTCAGAAGACTACATCAGTATTGCTGTGTCAATTCCACTTTTAAGGTGACTGCAGTACTTTCCCTAGTGATCTGGTCTGATATTTAGTAACATTTTGTTTCCAAGGGCATTGGTTGGTTCTTCCTTCCAACATAAGTTCATCCCTCTCTTCCACGGTTTTCTCCCCACCTTCAGGCAGAAGTTCAGCCATGAGGCAACTGTTGACCTAAGACAGCGGAGACCCCTATTCGCAGGACTCCATCCCATCTGTTGTTGGTTGATAGTCCCGCCTTTTTGTGTTTTGTTCTTGGGTTTGGTTTTGGATTTTATTGGTTCGTTGTGGCTTTCACATCATGTACCCTAATCCCACTCCTCCTCCCCCCCCCTCCATACCTGCCGTCTACCCTTGCAACCCTTCCCCCCAACAGAGCAAAAAGATATTCTTGTGGAAGTTGTAGTGTGGACAGACCTGTCTTAAAATGCTTTTTAATTGTATCTTCTTTCTTTTACTTTCCTGATTATGGAAATGCAATGTATCCAACTTGTAGAAAACAGCACACCAAAGTTCACACGCCATCACCAAATTCAGCAATTACCAACTCATGGTTTATTTTTGCCTCATATTTTCCCCTACACATATCATTTTGAAGTAAATTCCATCTGTGATACCATTTCATCAGAAAATATTTGTGCCTCTGCTCCCTAAAAACAAAACCCTTTTGCTTGGTCTGTTTGGAGGGCGGTGCTGACATAGGATCTCACGTAGCCCCAGCCTGCCTCTAACTCATTACATAGCCAAAGATGATCTTGAAGTCTTCGCAGTCCTACCTCTGTCTCCCATTGCTGAGATTACAGCCCCCCCCAACACACACACACACACACACACACACACACACACACTTCATAATGACTAATCTTTAAACCTTGGCTGTAAGGAATCACATGGGATAGGAAGGAAATCAAAGTCATGACTGGATGGTTTTCTGAGTGGGGCTTCCCTGTCTCTGCCTGTATTTGTCTGGAGAATGTCCCTGAACACATGTGGATGGCCTTGACTGGTCTTGTCTGAAAAAATGACCTTGTACAGAGCTCGCTGCAAGGCTGCATAACTCGGCACACACCTCCCACTCTGGCTTCGTGCCCACATGATAATTAGGTGCTGAATTATAACCAATCAGCCCTTCCCACTGGGCTTGATGCTATGACCAATTAGCTCTCTCCACCCATACCCCTAAAAAAGCTTTCATACACGCTATCCCTGAAACAATCAAGTAGACATGTCTCATTGCAACAGTCATTCCACCATACTCACGGCTGTTGGGAGCTGTCTAGGAGAGGTTATAAAGGCTAGCAGGTGATTTTCCTGAGATGATTCACTGTGGACTGCAATGGGTGAGCTCTTGGAGGCAAAGGCTGAGGGACAACATCTTGGGATTGATTCTTGCTATTGATATGCCTTTCCTGACATTATTAAATTAATATAACAATCCCTGGGCATTAGCCCACCCTATCGGGCAGATTTTCTGCAATCAGCCAGGATCTACTGTCTTGTAGTGATACAATATAGACAAATAGATGATTTCTCAATTCCTAATGATGATTCTCTAAGAATTCCTAAATTCATACTAGTAATTATTGAGCCCTTTATATTAAGGACTGCAGTTAGAGCCTCTGTAATATGAAAAGATCATCTTTCTTTTGTCCTTCATCTGTCCAACATCTGTGTCCCATCCACTTCAGCAGCCGTTTCTCCAGGCTGGGCAGGCACATGGCCATCCGACCCCTACTCTCTGTCTCTGTCCCTTTGGTCTTCTCAGGCCAGTGAACAACAGCCTCCACAAAGAAAGAGGGGACCACAGATGTAACAGATTCCAGAGCTGTGGGATATATGCTGAGAAAAGTTGCTAACAAGGAGTGGAATCAGCCCAAGAGAAAGATGTGTGCTGCAATCAACAAAGCTGAAAGGAGGTGGAGATCTGAAGAGCGTTTTGCCTTCAGACATGGAGATACAGAGTTTGAAGTTTGCCCAGCTGGTTTTTAGTCTTGCATTGGTTCAATATTTCCTTACCACTTCCCTTTTCTATATTTTGGAACAGTGATGTATATCCTGTGCCATTATACGTTTGAAGTGTGTGATCTGTTTTTTATTTTTACTTTTACAAGGTATTACAGTTAAGAGATTGTATAAACCTCAGAAGAGACTTGGAACTTTGGATTTTTAAACATTGTTGAGACTGTGATAGACTATGGGGACTTTGGATATTGGACTAAATTCATTTTGCATTGTGTTATAGTTCCAAGCCTATGGGACTAAACCTCTGAAACTGTAAGCTAGCCAAATTAAATGTTTTCCTTTATAAGAGTTTCTGTGGTCATGGGATCTCTTCACAGCAATAAAACCCTAACTAAGACAGTAGAGTACTATAGAGAAGAATGTTCTTAATACTGAGTGTACTGCCCCCCAAGAAGAATTGCAAAAGGGCAGAACTTGGGAAAACATCGCCTTTAACTTACTCTTTGAGGTGGTGATATGGTTTCTTCCTTAAGCTCTAGGAGCAACAATATAGTAGCTATGGTCTTGGAGTACCCACATTTATCCCTCTGTGGCAGCAGTTCTCAATCTGTGGGTCATGACCCCTTTGAGGGTCAAATGGCTCTTTCACAGGTAGCCACATATTAGATAATTATGTTGTGATTCATAACAGTAGCAAAAATAATTATGACGTAGCACAAAATAATCTATGGTTGGCAACACCACAACATGAAGAACTGTATTCAAGGGTCATAGCACTCAGAAGGTTGAGAAACGTATTTTAAAACCAAAGCCTAATTAAAGGCTTTCTTTTATAAGTTCCTTGGTCATTATATTTGTCACAGCAATAGGAAAGTGATGCAGATGGTCAACTTAGTGAAGACAAGCCCAGAGATGAGCACTCTGCTGTTCTTATTTTAACCACCCTGTCCTCCATGTGATACAAGTCCAATTCCTGAGACTTTGATATTCTAGAGCTTCAATTCTGTCATCCAAACAGTCTCTAGTTCTCGGCTGCCAACTTAGTGTCCTGCAATTCAACTTAATTCTGACACTAACTATCCTCAGGTGACACAGTAAGGTCCTAGAAGACTACCCCACCTCAAATACTAGCTGCAAATAGGGCCCTAAGGATGCTGGGGCCTCACAGAGAACTGAAGATGTAGACAGCTCTACAGATACATGTTGTTATACTGATAGCCAGATAAAACACACAAGGCCAGGGGGTGCCTAACGACCTTGGTTTCTGAGCATACTCCTCACCTCCTGCTCAGGACACCCAGGCAATGACAGCAGCTCCCTGGGCATCCTTGTTTCCAAGGTACTACCAGAGCTGCATTCTGTGGATACAATTGGTTGGATCTCTGACCACTGGCGAATTTTAACAGGCTACCGTGCCCACCTCTGTCCCTGGGGGGAGAGGAATACTGCAGTGTGGACATAAGATGTTCCTGGCAGGCTGTGTGTTAGGAGCTTGGTATCCAGTAGTACAACTTTTCGAAGACATGATCCATTAGAAAGGAATTTAGGTCATCAAAAGGCACAGTGGGATTCAGACCTTTCCCGGGACTCTTATTTCCTGGCTTCCATAAGGTAATTAGACCTCCTCACCATGTGCTCTTAGAACGATGAACATGATATAACTGGCCCAAGTAACCATAGCAACTTCTGAAACCATGGCAACCTCTGAAACCATGGGTCAAATTGAACCTTTCCTCTTCCTAAGATGATTATCTCAGGTACTTTGTCACAGTGATGGGAAGCTAATAAAGAGAAGGCACTGAAAGTTACAAACATTTTTTTTCTGCTGGAAATGAGGTCCCATCCGACACCATCCAGGAGCCTAACCAAAGTTGCTCTATAAGCATCAGCTCAGGTGTGGCATTTGCAGGACTAGAAATCTCATGGAGCTCAGGCAGGTCTCAAACTTACAATGTGGCTGATGAATTCTGTGCTTTACCTCTCAAGTGCTAAGATTACAGATGTATGTGTGTCTGTCTGTCTGTCTGTCTTTGTGTATGTCTATGCATGTGTGTGGCTGTGGCTATATGTGATTGTATGTCTATGTGTATGTGTTTGTGCATGTGTGTCTGTGTATCTCTGTGTCTCTGTGTGTGTAAGTACCTGTGTCTATGTATGTCTGTGTGAGTCTTTGTGAGTATCTGTGTGTGCCTCTGTGTTTGCTCTGTGTCTGGTATATGTAAGTGCCTGTGTCTGTGTGTCTGTTTCTGTGCATATGTGTGTGTCTATGTGTGTGTCTCTGTGTATGTGTGTCTGTGTATGTGTGTGTCTATGTGTATGTGTGTGTTGCTATGTGTGTATCTGTGTATGTGTGTCACTGTGTGTCTGGGCATGTGTCTGTATGTGTGTGTGTCTGTGTCTGAGTGTCTGTGTGTGTGTGTGTCTGTGTCTGAGTGTGTGTGTGTGTGTGTACGTCTCTGTGAGTATCTGTGGTTTGGGGGGTTATGGTGTGGTGGTTTTTTGAGACAGCATCTTGCCATTTAACCTCAATTCTATTAATCCTCATGCACCAGCCTCCTGGATGCTAAGATTGCAGGCATGTACCATCACATTGCAGAGGGTGACAGTCATTTTATTTCCTTTCTTTCCATTCTTTCCTAGGGCAGAAAAGCGTTCCCTTTGTCCCTCCATTATCCCCATCCAATACCTAGCTCTCTTAAACATACGAGCATTACACCCTAGGCCCGCCTCTCAGAGCCCAGCACACCTTGAGTTGAACTACAGCTAGGCTGCCTTCCCATTGACTGTCTTCTGCAAACGCCACTTCCAGATGTGCTCTTGGCACCAGAGGTGCCTCATTCTCTTTCTCTGGCTCCTCATCTAAGTCCATTTGCTGTTCTCCTCAGTCTGTAATCTGTCATTAGGGAATCCCACATTCCTATATACCTATAAGCTGATAATATCCAAATATAATCATATATAGCTCCACTTTCCTTCCTAGAATTCTATCTTGGAAATGAGCAATACCATCAAACAAGGGCAAATATCAGATTTCAAGATTTCATCTTTTCTCCCCCCCACCCCTGAGTCTAACACAAAGCCCATGTGTGCATGTATACAAGGCAGACAGACAGACAACAGACAGATACATGCGTGCACACACACACACACACACATAGTTCCCATGAACTTTTCTTATATTCTCTATCCTGGCAAATGAAGCTATTACAGTCACTTTGGGAGGATCTAGGAAGCTTCCATGATATGAGCCATCTGGCCTACAGTGAAAGCTGGAACTCCAGACACCCAACTCTCTGTCTCCTCTCACTGTGGCTGAGCCCCGGACATCCCATCCCAGGAATACCATCAGCCTCCTTCTCTCCCTCCCCAAATGCTACTGAACTAGCTCATGGTCTCGTAGTTTATCCCAGTCAGCACTCATTCCTGAGCCAGTTAAGTGCTATACCTTCACCAGAACTAACATCATCAGCGCATTTCCTATAGGAAATCCTCCCAACAGCTGCCTTCTAGAATGCCTCGAGAAACTTGTTTGCAATCGATTCTTAGCCTGCTCTCGGCTCCCTCTCATGATTGTCTCCCATGTACTACACCTGGGCAGCTTTTCACGCTAGTCAAGCAGATGGACCGCAGGCTTATGAGCTGCAAAGATTCCTGTGTGGGAATACTAAATATAAATCAATGGCTTTTGAGGGTCATTAGGTCAGAAGGGAGGAGCCTGTGTGAGTGGTCCCGGGAACCTTACAAATTAAAAAAGACGACAATAAGAGAAAAAGAAGGAAAAGGGACCCCAGAGAACTTCCTAGTGTTTACTAGACATGGACCAAGCAGAAGACAACCACCTGTGAATCGGGCCCGGGGCAGATGCCAGCTCTTTTCATGTGCGCTCAGAGTTGGATCCTGAACTATGAGATACTAATTTATGTCAACCCAGGGAATTCTGTTAGAGCCAGTTCACATGATCAAGCCTGGCTCTGGCATCACCTTTTCTGAGAAACTTGTACCAAGTCTTCAAAAGTCTTCAAATACAAACCATTCCATAAAGTCACAAGGGTTCTTCTAGGGACTGGGCTAGAGGCTGTTCGTCTGACATGCTGGCAAATAATCTTGGCACATTTGCCTGCTCTGAACATTTGGTTGAGGCTGAATTCAAATGGCAGGGAGAGGAATTCTGAAGGCCATAACAGTCAGGCTGTGCCATGGCTACTGGTCATTGCTATCAACCAGATTTCCAGTGAGGAGGAGTAGAGTATGTTGAGAAGCACAAAGTTCAGTGAGAAAAGGAGTTTAAATTAGGTTTCAGAAATGGCTGTAAGACTACATGGCTGATTGTTGAAGAGATCACTGCCGTTAAGGACCCCACATGCTGTGCAACAAGACACTAGGAAAAGACCCTGGAAGACAAGAGTCAACCCAATAAAAGCTCTGGGATTCAAAAACACAGACTTACACGGAAAGGACTGGGTAAATAAGACAAGCTCCCAAAGCTTAGGCCTGAAGAGGAGCAAAATACAAGCATTTTCCCAAGTTCAGTCTTGAAAGTGCACAGAGGCCAGTGCAGGGGTGGCGAGAGGCTATGTCAAGACCTGGCAGCAGAAGGTGGCAAGGTATAAAAGTGAGGCTTGCTACTAGGTTCCAGGAAGCCAAAGAAGCTAGTCAGGTACCCCATGAGGAGCTCTCCAGTGGGTTCTGTGTAGAGCAGTGAGATGAAGCCTGAGTTATAGCAGAGACCCAAGGATAATGAAGAAAACTTGCAAGTGATAAGTCCATGAAGTCACATATGCTGCAGGTGGCAGAGTCCCTTGGATCCCACAATGTGTTGCCATCAAGAGCTTCAGATACTGCACATTCCCCTTCAGGACTTTGTGTCTACTCTTCTGGATTTTGAACTTGCTTTATTCCGTCTTTTCTCCTGTCTGAAATGGCAATGTTTACTCTGTGCCTTCGTGTGTTGAAAATAAGTAACTTGTGCTTTGAGCAAACACAGGCTCACAGCTAAGAGATTGCCTTGAGTCTTAGAAAAGAATTTTAAATTTGGACTTTGATGATGTGGAAACTGTAAAACTTATGCTAAGAGTATTATTCATTATGAGATGGCCATATGCCTCTGAGGATCAGGATCAGAACATTATGGTTTTGATAGGAAATGTCCCCTAGACATCTAGTTAGGTGTCTATTGCAACAATAAAGAAAATGACCGAAAGCAACCGGGGAAGAAAAGGATCTATATCATCTTACGACTTTCAGGTCCATAATTGAAAAAAGTCAGGAAAGAATCTCAAGGCAGGAACTGAGGCAGACACTATGGAGAAACACTGCTTCTTGGCCTATTCCTCCTGACTTGCTTAGATTGCTTTCTTACACACGAAGGATCCCCTCCCCAGGGATGGCCATGTTCACGGTGAGCTTAACCCTAACACAGCAATGATTGAACAAGAAAATGCCCTAAAAGCTTTTACCCACAGGCCACGCTGATGAGCCACTTTCTGGGTTAGGATTTCCTTTTCTTGGATGACTCTAGACACACTAGCCATCACAAGGGTGATGTATTTGAATCTTGGACCTGGCTTCCAGCACTGTTTTTAGGACCTGTGAATGTAAAGGAGTTTAAGTAGTTTAGGATGTAAAACCTAACTAGAGGAAGTGGTCTGATAAGAGCCAAGCATTAGGGATGAGAGCTCAGCTCTATTTCTGAGCCTGCTGTAATGTGAGGAGTCCCAGTCAAACTGTCCACTGCCACAAACTCTGTCATTCCCTCCATACAACAATGAACTGTGCCCTTTCAAACCTTGATCCAAGTACTTCTGCCCTCATTCTTACCAGGTATTTGGTCACAGCAATTAAAAAAGTTAAGTGATAGTTTTTGCCAAGATGGCGCTGAAAGCAAAGAAGGAAGCCCCTGCCCCTCAAGCCGAACCCAAAGCCTTGAGAACTAAGAAGGCAGTGCTGAAAGGCATTCACAACCACAAAAAGAAGATCTGCAGGTCACCCACCTTCCCATGGCCCAAGACCCTGCGGCTCCGGAGGCAGCCAAAATATCCTCGAAAGAGTGTACTGAGGAGAAACAACCTTGAGCACTGTGCTATCATCAAATTCCCACTGACCACCGAGTCAGCCGTGAAGAAAATAGAAGACAACAACACGCTTGTGTTCATTGTGGATGTCAAGGCCAACAAGCACCAGATCAAACAGGCTGTGAGGAAACTCTTATGACTTTGATGTGGCCAAAGTCAATACCCTGATACGGCCTGACGGAGAGAAGTCACATGTTCACTTGGCTCCTGATTAGGATGCTCTAGATGTTACCAACAAGATTGGGATCATCTAAACTGAGTCCAGAAGGTTAATTCTAAATATATACATTTATATATATATATATATATATATATATATATATATATAAATGATATAGCACACCTGTGAGCAAGTCACTTCCCTTGCATGTGTTAGGTAGCAAGCAGGGTGAAGACCTGCCTGCCACAGGGGCCTCTGGTTCCACTAGCATAAGAGAAGAGCTAGAACAAGTGGGTGGTACAAGGAAGAGGTCAAGAAAGCTGGACCTTCACCGTTGGAAGGAGGAAGCATCCACTACTTGGGAGAAAAGCCAGCTGACGTTAGGGACTGAATGTGTGTGCCCCTGCAAGTTTCATGCTGAAATCTACTCCCCAAAAAACAGATGTTAGGGGTTGGGGCCTCTGGGAGGTGACCAGGTCACAGATAGCTCAAACACCCTTATAAAAGAGACCACAGAGAACTTTCCCCTCCCTCCTTCCTGTGAGGAAGAGCAAGAGTTGAAAATATGGCATCTGGTGACAGGAAGTGGGTCCTTACCAGATATCAAACTTTGTTCTTGTTGTCAGATCTCTCAGCCCTCACAACTGGGAGCAAGGGGTTTCTGTTGTTTATGAGCCATCTGATGCATGGTCTATTCATAGCAGCATGGAAACCTAGTGTGATAGTTTGTCTGTGTTTAGCCCAGGGAGTGGTATTAGAAGGTATGGCCTTGTTGGAGTAGGTGTGTCACAGTGAGCATGGGCCTTTAAGACCTTCATCCTAGCTTCCTGGAAGCCAGTATTCTGCTAGCAACCTTCAGATGAAGATGTAGAACTCTCAGCTCCTCCTGCACCATGCCTGCCTGGATGCTGCCATGTTCCTGCCTTGATGATACTAGACTGAGTCTCTGAACCTGTAAGCCAGCCCCAATTAAATGCTGTCCTTATAAGAGTTGCTTTGGTCATGATGTCTGTTCACAGCAGTAAAACCCTAACTAAGACACCTAATATCCCAGGGCCACAACTAACAAAACTGGGAAGTGATGAAGCTTGTGTTAGTGTGGTGGCTGTGAGGAGAGAAAAATGTCAAATTTCTCAGAAATGTCAGAGGTGGCATTGAATCTGAGAGAAACAAAACGGGAGAAACCTGAGATCATCCTCAGGCTTGGGCTGCAGAAGCCCAGTTTCTGTCTTCATTGGGGTCCTCCCTGACCCCGAGATCCCCAAATTCTCCCATCACATCTGAGCTAAGCAAACCACTCTCTGAATGTCTCCTTTATCCAAATGTATTTTAAAGGAGGTATTTTTAAGTTATTTGAAAATAGCTTTTCTCAGACAATGTGCATCTCGCCAACCTACACCTGAGTGGTCTGATAAGAGTCAAGCATTAGGGATGAGCGCTCAGCTCTGCTTCTGAGTCTGCTGTGATGTGAGGAGTCCCAGCCATCAGAAGCCAATGTTCATTCAGATGCCCTGGGATAAACTCTCTTTGTTGTGACATTTATTTCTTAAGCTGCATAAGTAGAAATAAGCATCTTACATGCTGAAGACAGCTTAGCTGTTACAGTTGCTGGATTATCCTCTAAAGGACCAGTCCCAGAACCCATGTTGGGCAGTTCACAATTACCTGTAGCTCCAGCACCAGCAGCAGATCCCATGCCCTCTTGTGGTCTCTCCGAGTCCCTGCACACCAGTGAGATAAACACACACACACACACACTTTTTTTGTTGTTGTTTTGTTTTTGTTTTTGTTTTTGTTTTTTGGTTTTTCAAGACAGGGTTTCTCTGTGTAGCCCTGGCTGTCCTGGAACTCACTCTGTAGACCAGGTTGGCCTTGAACTGAGAAATCCGCCTGCCTCTGCCTCCTGAGTGCTGGGATTAAAGGTGTGCACCACCACTGCCCGGCTCACACACATTTTTTAATTAAATTAAAAAATAACCACCTTAAAGCATGAAAAGTGGGTCAATTTAATTTAAGATTGATCAGACACCTTCTGACTGACTCTAGTTATCATCCCCACAGCTGGTAAACTATTTACCTGCTTCAGAGGAGCACAGTGGAGGTGAGAAATTCCTTCCTGCCTTTGAAATCACCCAGAGAAAAACCAAAAGGATAACTTCCAATATGAACTGGAGAAATCCAACCTACAGAGTACACAAGACAGGGCAGCAGAGGGAAAATCACTGCAGCCATGGAAAATAACCAACTGGACAGTCAGAGGCCTGATGTTGATTTTATTTAGAAGCTACCTCCTACTGTGATGGGTGTGTGAATTCAGGCCCGTAGTACTGTAAAACAGCCAACAGTGATGAGAAGTGACAAGAGAGGCAAGTTGTGGAGGGCTAGCTGGCCATACCCAAGGTCCTGAGTTCAATCCCCAGCACTGCCAATTGTCATTTCTTCACCACCACCACCACCATCATCACTTCCTTTTCCCAGAGTAGCTAACCTCTACAGTGTTTTTAACCCATGACTGCCAAGTTAAGATATGAACTGAGAATAAAAGACATGAAAACAATCCAAACATGGACACAGCGTGGACAGAGATGAGAAGGTGTGAGAGAAAACTCAAGAGCAGAGGGAAGGAAGAGGAGGGGAGAGGAAAGGAGACTGACAGGAATGAGTGTAGAACCTTGCGTGCCCTAGACACGCGCCTCGCTGCTGTTGAGTGATACCCCGGTCCTTTAATAGTCTGTTGGTTGATTTAGCTTGTACTGCAAGCAGGACATGAACTCACTCCGCAACAGCAGGCAAACCATGGGGTTATGATCCTCCCCAGTAGCAAGGCTGACAGGCCTGCCACCACCATCTTTTTAAATAGTAATGGTGGGTTGGCAAGAATCCTCAGAAAGACACCTGCTACGGAGGCTGATAGTTGAGTTCAGTCCCCAGGACCCAAGTGGTGAAAGGAAAGAACCGCTTTTCACAGGTTGTCCTCTGACCTCTGCTCCTGGGTCACCAGCCCCCTTCCCCACCCTGAGTATACATAAAGAATTAATACGTTTTTAAATTTTAAGGATCAAGTAAACCCAGAGACAAGGCTTCCTCACCTTTCTGTGAATGGCCTGTCTCAACAAACACTTCTGCCTCCCCCTAAAACTCACTGAGCGTTCCATTGACATCTGTCTCACAGGAGAATGAGAGAAAGTTTTAATAAAGTTAAGGAAATACTCAGGACCAATGGGGCCCTAACAAGCAGACAGCACCGGTGTCTAAGCCATGGTACCAGATGTCCTGCAGGTGAGAACAGCTGTTAGGATCCAGCTGTTACTGCTGCTTTTAACCTTCTTTTGAAGATGATTAAAGCCAGAACAACCGACTTCATACCTCCATACTCTGGAAATGATTTTTGAGGCAGCATAAGCCCAAAACTGAAGCATAAGAGAAGAGGCTGGAGAAGAGTAGAAAGATCCAAATTATGACAGAGAAGAGAGGAAGAGAGGGAGGGAGGGAGGGAGAGATGGAGAGAGGAAGGGAAAGAGGGAGGGAGGCAGGGAGGGAGGAAAATCCCAAACTGACCTTCAAAAGGGTAAAACCCAATGATATTTGTAGTTCTGCAAATCCAGGTTTGCACTGAAGATTGATTTTTTTTAAAAAGGTGTGTGTCTGCATCAGAATCCACTCAGTCAACATGTAACAAAAGAGCCCAGTTTTCTTTACATCCCAAACGCTGTCGCCCTGCCCTTTGGTTCTTAGTGCTCTAAAATTCAGTTTCATTTTGTGGTGTCGTCGATCTTGTGAATGCCTGCCGTCTGTCTAGAAATAGAACAGAATAATATTGAGAAGATAAAAATAGGAAAAGTAGGGACTAGGTGTAGGGAGCAAAAGGCCCTAAAGGACAGTTTACATTTAAACGTGAGCTGGTGCAGATTAAGACATGGGCCGAGATCTAGCTCACAAGTCAGCAAAACACAGCTGACACTGGGTTCCCAGGGACCGAGTGTTAGGTACTTTCCCATTGCTGTGACAAACACCAGGACTGAGTCAGCTTACAGGGGGAAGCATTAATTGCAGGTTATAGTTCAGAGGGATAGGAGCCTGTCTCCATTGCAGTGGGGAGCTTGGCCACAGACAGATAGTCGAGACACAGCTGAGAGGAGAGTTCACATCCCCATCCACAAGCAGGAAGTAGATAGTTCACTGGGGTGGCAGGACACTTTTGAAACCTCAGCCCCCCTCCCACTCCACTCCCACTCCACTCCCACCCCACCCCCGCGACTCACCTCCTCCAATAAAGCCACACCTCCTAATCCTTCCCAAACAGTTCTTCCAACTGGGGATCGATTATTCAAAGATATGATCATTCTCATTCAAATGACCATAGACTATAAAAGTAAACAGTGATATAATCTTTTATAAAATTATTTGATAATAGCATTTGGGGGTGGTTCTGTATAAACACGGCTTAGTGATCAGGTACCAATGGCTTTGTCTTTGCCTTTACCAGTCAGCCTATGTAGGCCTATCGACTGGTCTTTGTGTGTCCCTGGGTGCCTGCTGGCTTCTGCCTGTCTAGCAGTTTATGTGCCCTGGAATAAATTGTGTTAATCTGCCTACTACTTTTTGAACTCCTTCGTGGATTCTGAGCTTGGACATCATACAAGGAGGGCATCTTATTGGCAAAGTGATTTCCTTGAGGCCCTAGGCTCTGGGCTCAACACCAAGCATGTAACCATCCTTGGATATTCTAAGGAGATTCTAACAAGGATATTCTCAGAGAGACTCTGGTGCCCCTCTTTTTGACTATCAGAGTGTTGAGACAACAAGAGAAAAGAAATGGCTGAACTCTGACTGCCAGAAAAAGGAGAACTTGGTTCTCAGGAAGAGACTTCACCAGACACTTCCGGGGGAGAGGGGGTGACTGGAAGGTTGCTTATCCCTTTGATAGAAAAGGCTATATGTCATAGTCATTTATTTATAGTTCCCACATCACCATTATCTGTTCTCTAAACTGCTTCAGGGGAGATACTAGGATGACCTCCAGGTACCAGTAACATCAAATATCTATTTCAATTGGCACGAACTGTGTATTAGAGTTCTCTAGAAGAACAGAACCAATCAAGTGAATATATATATATCATCCTATACATACACATACATATACATGCAGCTTACATTGCAATGATAAACAATTTCTCACACTTGAGAGGCTGGGAACCCATAGCTGCTTGGCCCTTGGGGCTGGGTGTCTCAGCAGTCCCAATCTGGAGAGTTAAAAAAGAGTCTCTGGCCCTTAACCTGTGATAGAGATCTGGAAACACTGGCTCTGATGTCAATGAAGGAAGAAGTAGCAGCCACCAGGCTAATGGGCCAGCAAATGGTGGGAAATCTTCCTTCTGCCTCTTGCTGGGCCACCTGTCAGATTTATGAAGGTTGAGGTGGAAACAAAAAAGCAGGCATCTTCACAAGCAGAATTTTCTTTTCGTCAGAACAACTAAAGGGGCACAGTCTGTCTGTGGAAGAAGAGACGACTGCGCGCGCAGCTCACAGGCCTTGGGTCTTTGTAGGATGGGAAGGGGGACTTTGGGGGTGGAAGATTCTATCTCTGCTCAGTTCCCTGCAGTCCTGAGTGGTAGGTACCGTTCAGGGAGGTCTGTCGATCCTCTCATCAGAAGCAACCCAGAGCCTAACAGCACACGGGTGTTGAATGAAGTCTGCTTTCCTATCCAGAGCTTCTTGGTCCACCTGGGACACTCCAGACCTCAGCACTGCTTTGCCACATATACATATATCATCATCATCATCATCATCATCATCATCATCATCATCATCATGTGGTTAAGTATAATCTCTGGGGACTGTCCTTTGAACTGCTAAATATTTAATTCTAGTTGTACTTTCCTGCTGGGGTCTAAGGCCACATGGGTAGCCAAAATTCATTTTTGTCTTATTCTGTCATGACCAGTTGAGGTTCTGGTCCTCAGGGGTCACTTGGCCGTGTGAGGAACCTCAGGCTCCTCAGCGTTTCATCAGTTGTCCACCTAAGTAAGGATAAGTGGAAGACCTTGCTTGGCCGAGTGGCAGCTTCCCCTGGACACACTGAGCAAGCCTTCCCTTGTCGGTGTAGACCGGACACTGGTTAGAAGTCAGAGGGCGCTCTCTGTGGCCTCCATGGATAAGAGAAGAGGTGACTTTCCACAGATGCAGAACATTTCTAGATATGGCCACAGTCTCCTGGGACCTCATTGGCCTTCGCAGATGAGAGGAAAATATTTTCCTTTCAGTACCCCTGGCCGCACTAGAATAGCCTTCAAATATGTTATTAGACACACGTAAGATTTGTTACATCAGTCTGGTATTTATAACGACTGTATAATATATTAATTATCAGATGCTTCTGCTTTGTTTACTTTTGAGGTTGTATTTATATTACAGCATTCCTCCCTCCAGACTCCCCCTACACCCTTCCCTACTCGCCTTCAAATTTATGACATCGTCTTATTAACTGTTATTAAATGCATATATGTATTCCATATACATTCCCAAACATAACCTGCTGAGTCCGTGTAATGTTCCTTGTACGTATGTTTTCAGAGCTGATTGCTTGGCACTGGACAGCCAAAGGGAGTGCTGGAGGCACTCTGTCTTGCTCCCACTTTCTTCTCCGCCTCCTGCCCAGGGATGAAGAGCTTAGTTACAGACATGTATTGTGAGCTATCTCCTTCACAGAGAGCTTAAGGAGAGGGGGACCCCCCCCCCCCCGCACACACTGCTGCCTCTTCAGCCCTAACTCTTCTTCTGAGTCCCTGCCATGCTGTTTTCTGTCCGCCTCTCTTCCCATGGCATTAACAATGTTTCTAATAAAATTTTACCTCTGATAATCTGTCTCACTAGTCCTCTTGAACCTAAATCCTAGACCTTTCAAACCGAGAACATACTGAATCATGAACGCTTTGCTACATTACAAAATTTTATAGCAACTACAGAGATTTTGATAAATTCTCCCTGAAAAGATTCTAGAAAGAACTTATAATTATTTAACAGTCAGAGAAAATGAAAAGATATAAAAATGCTTCATGTCAGATAAAATATCTCTAAGAAATATACATGAAAATTATTAGATTATCACTATGTTTTTTTCTAGAAATATTTTTGACTACACAAGTTATTATGTGTCATTTTTACTAAGGTTGTGATAATTATGAAAGGTCACGTGCATATGTTTGTCAATTGTCTTTATCTTAAATTCCTCTTCCATAATAGGAGTCACAGAAGACTCAACAGCAACCAGCAGCACCAGTATGACCAGGTAAGCCCACACTGTATGTCACAGGAAAAAGGCCAGAGAGTCAAATCTTGCCAATAAAGAATGATAACTAATGAGTTGCTTTTAAAAAGTAACTAAATTTTTTTTAAATATGCTTTTGTTAAATACTCATAACAAACTCTTTGATCTGCTCTTTGCTGGCAAACTTAAGGTTAATTTATATGAGTGTGGGGAAGGGGGGCAACCACTGGGCCCTTTGTTCCTGTTACCAGAGTGGCCACATCGGGCAAATCACCTTTCTCTGCCTTTCGCTGTTATTTGTCTCTTTAATTGGCCTGTTGAGGACAAGTTTGCTAAGTCTCACTTGTTAAGGTGCCGGGGCCCAGGCTTTGACCTTAAAAACTCCAGTAGCAAGCATAGAAAAAAAAAAATCATTACACAAATATGCAAAGAGCACCCTGGAGGTGCTCTGAGAGGGAAGGCGGTGATGTCATGGCTGTGGCACGACCACCCTTGGCCGCTATGCCCAGGAGCATGACAGACATAAACAGCACCTCCACACTGAAACCCACGTCACCCAAGCCACATGAAATGCAGGCTACTCTGTGCCAATCTCACATCTGCACTCGCCCTTGTAGTCACCACACATCATTTCTGCTTCTGACTTTGTTTACATGGACAGACGGAAGGTGAAGCTGGAGAGAGAGAAGCCTTATGTCTGTCTACCAACCTTCCCAGTAATGAAACTCATCCTAAGGACTGGGATCTTGGCTCTAAGTACATCCCAGGGCCGACATACTCAGAGCTTCTGGTAACTAACAAAGGTAGATCCATGGTCTTACTCCATATCTCAGAAGCATCAACAGGAAGGAGCTACTGATGCTGATGTCTGAAAAGGAACAGAGCCTTCCTCTAGTTGTGTGTGACCCACAGGAAGGATAGAAGAGCCCTGGATCATTTAAGAGGGTTTGCGGTGCATAGGATCTGATTCTGTCCTTTACTCCCTTTATAGCCTCAGGGACATTACAAGTGCCTCCAGACTGCAGCTTCTCTGTTTGTAAAGGTTAACGTAGGTTGAGGAAATCATCAAATCAAGCAGGATGTGTTAACGTCTTAATGGCCACTCCTGGCATGTGTTCAGTATGACCTAACAGTGAGTCAGGCATTTGGGAGGAGCTGGAGCAATTGTAAGATGCCATAATTATGAGAGTTCTAGCAAGACAGCAGGGCAGGTACAGCTTCAAGGATGGTGGGTGCCTCCAGGCTGTAACTGATGGCACCAGTCACACCCTTCAGCTCGGAGGAAACACTGAGGGAAGACTGGGGACCTCTGGGCTAACAGTAGCTGCAGTTCCCAGCTAGGAAAATGGCCCACACTCATTCTCTTCTCTCCAGTCTCCTGCCAGAGCGTTTAATTGGAGACAATGGGGCCTAGAGGATGTGAGCTTCCCCCCAAGCCAGCTCAAACCAGGATGAGGAAGGCTGAAGGGCAAATATCACACTGTGAGTATGGCATTCTGAGGCCATAATATTAAAGAAACAAGCTCAATTTACTAAGTGCAGGTTTGTAGCAATTTCATCTAAGGTTAAATTAAATCCTTACATCTTGAAGGAAATTTCTTTCCAAGACTCAAGGGGTGAAACAGTATGTTCTCGGGGCAGGTGAAGGCTCCATCCAACAAGGAAGCTCCTTAAGAGACAAAGGGAACAACTCAAAATAGCTTCAGGAAGTACCTGAAACTGATCAGATTTATTAGAACACCCCCCCCCTTCCCCCAGAGCATATAAGCAGTAAAGGCTAAATATCAACCTCAGTCAAGCTGAACTATTCAGAAGCAGCTCAGATCCAGCAGCCTAAGAAAAGTAGCAACCAGCCAGGCTGCTTGGGAGGCTGCGTACTGGGATCTAACATCTTGAGCTACCTGCAATCTGTTCCCTGTTTTCCAGCTTTCATGAACTGTCACTCATGCTGCGGTGGGCTTTCAGGGTTGTGGCTGTCCTTGAGTCATTTCTGTAAGTAACCTCGCACCCATATTCTGGTAAGTAACCACAGTAAAAGTCTTTGGTTCATCAACTAGGAATTTGGTGGTATCCACATTTTGGTCTGTCATTGGCTTCCTATCTGGGGTGAGGAGATATTTGTTCATGTCTCACAAGGAACAGTGCCTAAGACTGTGTTATACATGGTCAGTACCCAAGACATGTTTTAATGGTTGAATTAACTAGCCTGTGAATCAGATTCTGGTTTATGTATTTCCTATCCCTTCTAGAATGTATGTGACAGACAAGTTCTTATAGGAGCTAAACCATCCCAAAGTTTTAAGTCTAAGTCTTACTCTGAAAGTAAATTCTGTCTTAGTTTGATGTTAGAAAACCTGAGGCTGGGTAATTTATTCAGAAAATAAACTTATTTCTCGCAGTTCTGGATTCTGTTAAGTTCAAGGTCATGGGGCCACATCTGCAAAGGGGCTTCTTAATTGTACAGACTATCATAATATATATGGCATGGCTTGGTGAGGTAGAAGCAGCCTGCCAGAGAGTTCATCATTAGAACAAAACAATTTTCTCCATAACCCGTTTCTTTAGTTTCATCCTGTTGCTTGATAAAAACATTTTAACCAAAAGCAACTTACCAAGGAAAGGGATTATTTGGTTTATACATCCATCTCATAATCCATTGTTGAGGGAAATTGGGGCAGGAATTCAAAGAAGGAACCTGGAGACAGGAACCATAAAGGAATTCTGTTTGCTGGTCTCTCTCTCTCTGGTTTGTTCACAGGTTCATGCTTAGTTGAATTTCTTATACTTCTCAGGACCACAATCCCAGAGAATGATGCCACCCACAGTGGGCTGGTCCCTCCTGTACCAATGAACAGCTAAGATAATCCCTACAATATAAGATAATGTCTAAAAGCCCATCTAATGTAGTCAATTACTTAATCGAAGCTTTCCTCTGTGCCAACTCTAGGATGTATCAAATTGACAAAGCTAATTTGGGACTTACATTAATCTACCAATTAATGAATTCATTCGTGAGGGCAGAACTCAGAAAGACCTGGTCCGAGAAAACAATTAGCATGTGACTCAACTCTAGAGACTGAATGCCTGGCACATGAATTCTTAGGGACAAAAATTCAAATCGAAGCAAGATCCACAGTAGAAAACACTGAGTCTGGAAAAGCCTGCCTGGAACAGGAAAGCAAAGTTTGTAGATGGGACTGTACAGGAGGCAGAAACGGAATCCTCCCCCACCTACCCCACCCCACCTAGCAATGTTGACAAGACTTGGGCTGTTTTCTACCTCTTGAACCACAACATGCATGGATGGGGAGTCATCACAGTCTCAGCCTCTGAGCAAGTGGCTGGAAGCCAACCCATGCAGCCTCCTCTCCCTTAGTGACAACACTGAGGGGCAGCTGCCAGTTCTCCCGTCCACACTGGAGAGGATTTCACACAGAAAACAAACTGGTCAGTGCTTGTGCGGTCTACAGAATGCTGAAACAAAAACCCCACCCCAGAGGGAAATTGGAGGTGGGGGTGGAGGGGGAACAGGGGCCAGAGATGGAGACAGAGGGAAGGGGAGGCCAGGGCCAGCTTCATGCTACATGGTACATACTTGACCCAGTGACAACTCCAAACTTGTGCCAAGAAAGCAATACTCACTTCGAGATGCATTGGAAATCCACATGAATGTTAGTCTGTGATTTTAAATGGTTTTTAATTCCTGTGACATAGAATGTAACTTTGAATGGATAGCACAAAGGTTTACTACCTCCTATCACCAGAGCTGAAAATCTGCAACTGTGAGAGACACTCGGCCCAAATTTTAGGCAGAAAAATATAAAATAAAATAAACCTTAGATCTTGTCCCCTGTAAGTCAGATACCAGGATCTTATTCCCGAAATCTCTACGAAGAAACATCACGGGAGTTGCAACTCCTCTGTACTTTAAAAATGGCTTTCAAAGATTCACTTACTATTTGTAGGTGTAGGTGTGTGTGCCTGTGTGAGTTGTGTGACCCCCTTGCGGGGGTGAGCCTGCAAGAGCCAGAGGAAAGCATAGGATCCCCTAAGCTAGAACCAGAGAAGGTTGTGAGTGACCATGTGTATGCTGGGAACTGAACCCGGGTCCTCTGTGAGACCATGACGTGCTCTTAACCTCTAAGCCTCTCCCCAGATCCACAGTGATGATTCTCAAATGTTCAGCAGCACAATGCCTAGCATGGCTGGGTTACGGAGACTCTTCCCTGCTCCAGTATTTTATAATCATTTTCCCTCACGATGGCAGAAGGGGAGGCAGAAGGTGAATCTTTGGCTTCTTAACCCCCCATTGGAACCCACACATTCTTCTACCGCACTTCCTTAAAAACCGCTAAAGGTAAAATAAAGATCCCTACTCAAATCTCAACAAAACGCAGTCCGCCCTTTGAGACCCTTGGGAAGTGGTGTTAGGATACCCTGTGGCTCCCAAAGTCAGTGACTTCTTCAGTTTCTTACATAACAAGGCAACATTACACGTTCCCCTGAGTGCTTTAAACTAATGACTAACAGAACAGACTGCATCACCATGGAAATAGTTACCACATCGCATAGCTTGAGGATTAAATTTGAGAAGATTCTGCACATGCTCAGTACAAGCACAAATGTTCTAGGGGTTTTGGTAGTGTTTGTTGAGATGGGGATTCACACTGTAGCCCAGGCTAGCCTGAAATCTACTAAGTAGCCCAGGCTAGTGCTAGCCTCACACTTTCAGCCATCCATTTGCCTCAGACTCCAGAATACTGGTGTGAATTACAATGTGTCCACAACACCTGGCTATAATTTTTAAAAGACAGATTTTTAAAGTATTTATTTTTAATTTTTTTATTGGATTTACTCATCTTATGTGTGAGTGCTTTGCCTACATCTGTATTATGTGTGCTTGGTGCCTACAAAGATCAGAAGAGGAAAACAGAGGTTCTGGAATCATAGTTACAGAGGGTTGTGAGCTACCACGTTGGTGCTGAGAGCTGAACCCTAGCCCTCTATAAGAGTATCCAGTGCTCCTAACCACCTACCCTCTCTCCTGCCTCTATATTTCTCTGTGAAGATCAGGCATGGGATATGTTTGCCATGTTAATGAGCCAATGGTAGACAGATAATTATTAAAGACCACTGGGGTTTCAAAACTTCCTCTTTCAAAAGAAAGCTTTTCTGTTAGAAATAAGCAGCTGGAGAAAATCAAAATTTCACAGAAATGGGATTTCAACTCAACTGTTCCTTTATCTGCCTTGGTATCATGCTGCCAGTTCAGAGCACACCAGGGACACTGGACCAGACACAGCTGAGACTCAGGTTCCAGCCTTCACTACTGTCAGCTTTAAGAACACCATTGTACCTCTGAACCAAAGACCTACTTCCTGCAAAATGAGGAAATCAAGTTGGATGTTTTCTGAGAATCCAGTCGGAACTTCTGATTCTGGTGTACCTCAAAATGTCTTGGCTTTTCTTCTTCCATGTTCCATGTGTGTGTGCATGTGTGACACGTGTGTATGTGTGTGTGTGTG
>JADRCH010000118.1:1598420-1612210 GCA_019843965.1 Rhynchomys soricoides | reverse complement strand
CTTCCTTTCCCCGGCAGGAGGATAGCTGCTTACTGCCTTCCTTTCCCTGGCTTGCTCAGCTACCTTTCTTATACAATCCAGGTCACTGGCCCAGAGATGACTCCACCTACAGTGGGATGGCCCTCCTACATCAATAATGGAGAAAATATCCCACAGATGTACCCATAGGCCAAGCTGATCTAGACAGTTCCTCAAGTGTGATTTCCCTCTCCCCTGGTATGTTCAGGCTTGTGTCAAGTTCACAAAAACCAACCAGCTCAGGGACTAATGTCCACCATATATAAAGAACTCAAATCATTAAATACTCAAAGAACCAATAACCCCATCAATAAATGAGAGGATAAACCGAACAGTTTTCAAATGAAGAAATTCATATTGTCATGAAAAACATTCAACATTTTTAGCCATTAGATTGCTCAGTGAACACACTGAAGCAAGGTGTGGTGCCTGAATCTGTAATCGCAACACTGGGGTGGCTAATGAAGAAGGGCATGGGTTCAAGGCCAAGCAGGAGTTAGAGGCTAACTTGCATTATAAACGGGGAAGCTGAACAGTTATTGTTCAATGACACAGAGTTCCCATTTTACAAGAGAAAAGAATACTGGCTACAAAGAAAAGAGTCAGCATTTTCAATGCCACTGGATAGGACACTTTCAGAATGGGCAAAATGGGAAATTTCGTGCTGCGAATGCTTAACTACAATTAATACAGGGGAAGGGGGGAGCTGAGGAAATGACTGTGGATAAGAGTGCTTACTGTACAAGCAAGAGAATCTGATTCCAATACTCAGCACCCACACATGAAGCAGGGCACAGCTCCACGTGCCAATAACTGCAGCATTGGGGAGTGGAGACAGGTAGAGTCTGAGAGCTCAACAGCAAACTTCCAGTTCAGTGAGAGACCCTGTCTCAGGGCAATAAGACAGAGACTGAGAAAGGAAGACATCTGACATTCTTGCACACCCACATCCTAATGCACACATAACATATACCCCAAAATAAAACTCACACACCCTGTTGAATAACAAGATTCCCATCATATACAATACCCGTGGAAACTAAGATGCCCTTATATAGCTCACAGTACGGCAGAAGAGATCGAGCAATCGAGGCAGAGAATAAAACAGTCCTCCCGGCGAAGGTGTTAACAAGGGGGAAAGGGAGCAGTTTCTAAAACCAGTACACCCTCACCCTAATGTAGTCACCTATTCTTTAAAAAATAGTTAGTGAGCACTCCTTTCAGGAAGATACTCCCGTGTAGAACATATATTTCCTTTGAGAAAAATTAACAAAAGCTAGATACCAGGGAGGAGGTATGAGGGGTCTTAAAATTTTGGGTTCCAGACTGATCAGGATGGCAGATCCCCAGGCACAGCTGTCTCCCTCGGGCAGGATCAAGCTTCAAAATGCTGTTTGGGCAACATTAATTGCCTGGATTTTATGATGCGGGAAACAAAGCCGACTGCTCTTTAATTTACAAACTGCTCGAACATTGAAGACAGGTTCGATTTATTATTACTTTAAACTTCACATTTCCCCCAGGAACCAGTTTTATGTGTAGGTGTTTCTTGGGCTTTAATGTTCTTTCAGCGCAGGTCTCGTGCGCAGCCGTGGCTGTCTGTGAGCCTGGGAGGAAACTGAAGCTTTGCTTTTCCCAGAGGGTCCCCAGGTGGTGCTGATTTGCTGGCTCCTGGACAAGCTTTGAGCATCCAGGTCATGGACAGACTCTACTACAGTCCAAGACTCTGCTCGCACCAGTTTCAAGCGGCTCCTCCCAACTGGGTATGAATCTACCACGCCCAACATCAGTAATGACAAAACTCTCCAGCTTTTGTCTGAGTTAAGTATATCCACAGGGGGTGAAAAAAGAAGGGGAAAAAGTCTTTTAAGTTTCTATGAACTTTTATTTCTAATTATAAGGCTTTCATTTAAAAAAAGAAAAGAAAAGCCCTAAGGGCAGAGTTGGTTTTAAGCTCATCAACTGCTTTCACTTAAAGAAAATTAGGGGTTGCCTGAGTTTGACAAGCACTTAATTGTACAAAGGCCAGAAAAGGGGGCTCAGTTTCTCAGCCCAAGAGTCCACTATAATTAAATCCTTACTAAGCATCCTCTAAGAAGGTTCTATAGGGAAGCTAAAATTTTTAAGCTTTAACTAATGAAACTAATCAAAGTGTTTTGCAATAAACAGAACCCTCGGACATTAAGAATCCATGCCTAGATGCCCAGGGAGATGCTTCCATCTCAATCCTCCCAGTGACACTCGTGACTTCCCATCATTCTCTGCCGTCACCCTGACTCATTACATGGACTAAAATGATTAGATTGATCTAACCTCATCAAAACCCACAGGCACACTTAAAGCCTTCCCAGAAAGAGGAGACTCTTTTCTGGAAGGTGACTTAGTCATTTCAAGAAAATATCCTATACAGAATGACCACATCAATCCTTCTAGGAACCAAAGTCTGACTTTGATGCACACAGTTCTCATTGCCTTCATTCTCATGACTCCTGAACCTTTGCACCGAGCTGGGGGATTACAGGAAGTAGAAATGTGCTTACAGTAGTGTTCCCGCATGCTTCCAAAAGATCATTCAGAGTTGTCCATAGTTTTCCATTTTGTGAGAGTAAACCAGAAATTCACAGTCCAGTTCCCTATCATTGAGTAGGGTTTTCTCTTCCATTATTCCATAGCATCTTGGCCAAACTGTCACCGTCAGCTGTCCAGCCGGGTGCAGGTTTAAACTTGGGCCTGTAGACAGAGCTGAGATCAAAGAATCAAGATTTCCATGGCATTAATCCAGCCTGGTATGAAGCAGCAACAGCAGAGTTTTCTCCTTTGCAGAGCATCATCTAAAAGAGAGAGGCCTACCTCTCTGGTGCATTTTGGGGCTATTTCCCTCAGAGTTGAAGCTAGCATTCAACCCAGAGCCTGGGAGGCTGCTCCTCTCTGCCTTGAAAGCTCCCTTGCCCTGTCACTGAGGTCTTCCTGCTGGCTCTGGAGTCCCACCTCAGCTTTCTCCCAGGCCTGTCAACACTGCTCCCAGTAACTGCCAGAGAAACCATGAGGCCTCCACACACCCTGCCCTTGGGGCCAGGCTTATTATCTTCTCAACCACCGGCAGGCTGAGCAGGAAGGAGGAGAGAGAGGAGTAGGGGCTCTGCCAAGCTCTCTGTGATTGAATTTCAAGACAGAAAGAAAAAGGGAGAGAGAGAGAAGAGGGTCTAGGAGTCGGTCTATTTGGAGAAGATGTGACCAAAAAGCCAGTGGTTGCTGTGAGTGAACACTTACTGCCTGTGCTTTTCAGTCCTTGAAGCCGATCAATTCAGCTCTAACGTGTGAGAAATGTTCCGGAAATGTCTTCAAGCTGTGAAAGCGTTGTTCACAGAAGATATATAAGATTGGTCAATAAACGGCCTCCGTTATTGATGTTGTGGTGACAGGTTCATATCTCCCAGGTTGGCCTCAAACTCACAATGTGGATGACCTAGTTAGTTAGTTAGTTTGTTGTTGCTGTTCTTTTGTGGGTTTGTTTTGTTGTTTGCTTTGGGTTTTACTTGTTGCCCGTGTTGTTGCTGCCGTTTATCATTACAGTCTACTTCTTTCAAAACACGCTTCTAGAGAATCCTTATTTTTTCTATGGGTGGAAACGGTACCTCATTCCACAGTTGAAACAAATATGGCATTTCAAAGTTGAGGCAGGAGGACCAACATTTAGCTCCAGCTGGGTATAGAAAGCCTGAAATTGCAGGCAGGATAAATGGCTACCTGAGGTGCCTATTTAACATATCAAAGCAGACGCTGGCTGCCAGCCTCTCCCTTTTCACTAGATCAGTTACTGAATCTTCCTGGCTGGCTTACCAGGCCCCTGCCCTAAACCTCTCTGAGCTTTGCTTTCCTTCCCCCAGCTTCTCTTTCCTATAAAACGCAGCCATTTTGGCTACACGCCCTCCTGGTTCCCGGGTGATCTCTTTGACCCCTCTCTCTTCTCTTCCTCTGTCACCGCCCACCTCCCTGCCACCTCTCATGGCTCCATTCAGTCTGCAGGCTGGGTGCACTCTGGACCCTTACAGATGCTTCTGGCTATGCTCTCCTTCAAGTCTGCAATAAACCTCCTCAACAATACCTTGAAACAGTCATCTCCCACTTTTTTTCCATCCATAAAGACTTTCTTTAAAAATAAAATAAAACCAAGTCAGGAAAGAAATCTCTCTCTCTCTCTCTCTCTCTCTCTCTCTCTCTCTGTATGTGTGTGTGTGTGTGTGTGTGTGTGTGTTCAACTGAGTGAAGAGGTCAGTGCAGAGCCGTTGGAAAATTCCCTCAGACCCCTCCCCTCCCAGAAGGAAGAGGTCGGTGGAGCACTCAGGCCAGAAGGGAAAGGCTGATTAAGCCCCTACTACCTCATTCCCTAAAGACCAATTAGTTTAAGAAGTGCGCTGTTCCGCCAGTCATATTGTGCCTACTTGCTGATGCTCTATTCCACCCCTGGAAACTGTATAAAAACTCGCTGAATGGACTGCCTGGGGTCTCTGCCTCTCCTTCAGGTGCAGGATGACCCCAGTGCACTGGATCAATAAATTCTTCTTGCTTTTGCATCGATCCCCAGCTCTGAGTTGTTCACTGGGGGAGGGGGGTCTCAGGTAGTTAAGGCTCCACAGAGTCTTACATGAGGACCAATTATTTAAATACCTGAGACTATGGAAGACTATGGAGACTATCTCATTCAAGTCATCACAGTACCGTAGAGTGTGTGTGTGTGTGTGTGTGTGTGTGTGTGTGTTTAAAGATCATGTCTTATTTATCCCAGGCTGGCCTCCAACTTGCTATGTAGCTAAGAATGACCTCTGAACTTCCAGTCCTCCTGAGTGTTAGGACTATGTGCTAGCCTTCCCAGTTTATGCAGTGCTGAGACTTGCACCCGGGGCCTCAAGTATGGCATGAATTCTACCTAGTGAGCTACAGCCCCATTACATGTATATATGTGCTTTAAGCAAATCATTACCTCTGTAAACAAAGTACTCAGCTCAGATTCAGAAAGTGAATTTTCACAGGGACCCAACTCTTTCTGAAAAACTATTATCAATCCACTCAGAAAACCGCTTTTATTTTTATCAAAATGTATAATTAGTTGTAGTCCCAAGCTATCAAAATATTGAAAGGAGATACTTACACCATATGCCAAAAAACAAAATAGGAAATTCAAAACAATCCTTATGAGAGACTAATCGAATGGAAGTCTGGACATCTGACCAACCACAGCTTGGGATTTGACCTGGACTAATCCATTCCCCACCCTATTATCCACCCCACCCCTAACCCTCACACCCTGAGAAGTCCCATGAAAGTGCCCAGTGGAAGGGACTTCCCTCGATGCTCAGTTGTTCTGTCCAGTCCCCATTCCTACTGGGTCTCCGTATGAAATGATATAACCCCAAAAAATATTCCTTGCAGGATTCCCAGTGAGAACCACATGACTACTCTGCACAGGATGGTAACTATAAAAGATGGAGTCATCCAGGAAATTACAGTCTTGGACACAATGTCTTCCCCTCTCCAATCATTTAAAATAGGCAGGATGTTGCCCCCAAAACTAATCATTCTTTTCTGTAACATGGGATCTTTTCTAAGAATGCACCTCCTGGGAGGAAAAACCTTACAATAAAGACACACAAAACTCAGCTCGCACTTGGAGACCGCTCAAGCCATGTCACATGAAAGAAAAATCCATCAAAATACACATTTACATACTAAACAAAATGCCTTCTTTAGTCAACACGACAGTACCTAATACTTCAAGATTCCTTGCAGCTCAAGTTGGAAAATAAAGAAAATTATAGGCATTATAATGTGTGTGTGTGTGTGTGTGTGTGTGTGTGTGTGTGTGCATGTATGTTATATTTATTTTGGCCACATCTTCTACATACAATGGTATCAGTCCTCGAAGAATTAGGATTCTGAACAGGAGGTATGTGTGAAATGTCTTTTAGAACAAGTGAAAAAAACTAATCTAAGAGGGTAGACAGTGAGTTCTCTACATACATCTCCATTGAGACTCATCTGTGTCCCCTGCACCTACCCAGATTTGTACCAATAGCAGATGGCTTAAGTAATAATTGGGACATAGAAAACAGGGCCAAGGGAGAAAGAGAGAAAGAGCAAGGATTCCAGAGAGATAAGCTCTGCATGGTGCAAATCCAAGAATGTCATTAATTCTAAGAAATGGCTGATCATGATGACCCATACCTCTCACCCCAGCACTTTAGAGATGGAGGTAGGAAGTTCACACATCCATACCAGCCTGAGCTTCAGAGTGGGACCCTGTCTCAAAAACTCATAAAATAAAGAAAGCAGTCACCAGCCTTCACTAGAAGTTCTTCTACTTCTCTCCTGAAAATGGGACTGGTTCTTCTCTCTGTGCTGGAAAGCAAGGCTTCAGGGTCCCAGGAGAGCCCACTACCCAAGCTGTGGGCTCTTGGGAAAGCCCCCCATTTGGGCTGAACTCTCTCACAGCCTGAATGGCTCTGCCTTCTTCACTAGCTGGAGGGATATCCTGGAGGTCTGTTCCCAGAGCCCTCTGATTCCAAATATGTTTATAGTTTAGACCAGAGTTTTAATGTTTCCAGGGTCTGAAATAAGGAACAAATCATGAAAAGTGGGGTTTCTTGTTTTGTCTAGGATAGATTCTTATACAAACATGTGCACGTGGCAGAAGAGATTTTAAAAGTGTCTCATCTTCCAAACTGTCTCTGATATATTTGGCTTTCGCGTGTCTTTTCCCATGTTCTGTTTCCTGAGCCTTATAAGAGTCAGGGAATCTCTCCTAGATTTATGTTTATCCTTGTTTTCTGTGTATGAGCATGCTTACACACGTGCTTGGTGCCCACAGAGGCTGGAACAGTGTCAGATCCCTTGGAAGTGGAGTTACAAATGGTTGTCAGCAGCCATGTGGATTCTGGGAGCTAAATTTGGGTTCTCTGCAAGAGCAATAAATGTTCTTACCTGTTGACCCATCTCTCGAGCCCCAAGATTTGCATTTTTCATTCCTTCTCAGAATAACTCCTTGCTGTTACATATGTATGCTCCAATATGCATAGCTTTGTGTCTCAAAACTCACTTTCTATTAATGTAAAAAAATAAAAAGCTATTCTAGGAGCTGGGGAGATATTCAGACTAAGACCTGAGTTTGATCCCCAGAACCAGCTATGGATCCAGTTACCTTTCTATGAGTTTTTGTCAGAGAGGTCTCAAAGGCACCCCAAACAATGCAGGCTATTATCACTGTTCTTGGTCCCCAAAACCCATGGGGAAAACCTATTGCTGAAGACTCCACACACTGGCTGCAGTCTTGAACTGGCCTGGAAACTCTCCCTGCTGACTAGCTGGAAGGCACTATGGAGGTTACTGGCAGAGAAAAGATATCAATAGTTTTAACCAGCACTGGAATGGTATGTCTATAATACTAACTCATTTAACAGGATGTGCCCGTTGGTGTGATAGTGGCAAGACTGTTTCAGGGGTAACCAACCACTCATGGGAGGGAGTTCAAGCTTGGTAATGGTAATGGTCAAAATTCATGGCTATAGAAGTCATAAGCCCTAGAGAAGAGCATATTGATATTGATCTTCTAAACTACCTTCTAAATATTTGTTTACAGTTATAAACTTTTGCTACTTCAAAGCTTGGTCACAGAAGCGTCTCACTTCAGTGGGTAGGGGTTAATGCAGAGACACATTGCTGTTCAAAATGCTGAGAATAACACCTGTGATACTCAGGGGTGGGTGGGATACTTGGTATCAAACTCTACTCCCTGCTGCCAAGGCTTTGGGAATGTCAAGCAAGATGAGGCAGAAAGAATGTAAGAGCTGGAGGCTGGGGAGGAGGACCCTGCTCTTTGAACATGACATAGTGCTGCACACACAAATTCTTGGCCACTGTGATTGCCTACACAAGATCTGAGTAAAAGCAAGCCAGTTAAAATGTCCAGCTTGGATAGGGGCAGGGCATCCAAGGTCTCAAACCTAACTCAGGAGCTATTGGCAGTTGGTGGCTGCTTGGGAAGGGAGAGTCATTTTTCCTTAGGAGTATGGCCACAGGTAGGTTCCAATGTCCCAGTAGATGGCCACAGGCCCATGAGTAGCAATTAGACTCCATGGATAATATATATATATTATATATATGCATACATATATGCATATATATACATATATGTGTATCTCTCTCTCTCTCTCTGTCTCTCTCTCTGTGTGTGTGTGTGAGTGTGCAGGACATGAAGTTAGGAGGGAGACATAATGGAGGTCAAGGGGGAGTTTGAGGAAGCAAATGAAGAATAGATATAATCAAGATACATGTAAAAAAATTTCAAAGGATGCATTTTTTAAAAAGCTGTGTGTGACAGGTCTTTAATCCCAGAACTGGGGAATCAGAGATAGGAGGATCCAGGGGGGGTGTTGGCCAGTCAATCTAGCTACATCAGCAAGCTCCAGGTTCAGAAAGGAAGTCTATCTCAAAGAAAGAAAGAAACAAACAAACAAAGAAAGAAACAAAAAAGCAAGATAATAATTGAGGACAACATCCACTCTCATTCTTTGGCTTTGGTACATATGCACACATGCACACATGCATACATGCACACATGCACACATGCACACATGTACACACAAAAGGCCAGGCTAACCATAAGATAGACTGGAGTCAGCAGGTGCCCGTTTTTACATAGCACATATCATAAAAGTTACAGATGAAAGAGGGAGATGGCAGGGGACACCTTTATATTCTGTAGTATAAGAGTACATTTGTACTATATTGAGGTGGAAATTTCTGGTTTCTCTGGAGACTCTGTCATGTGATATGTTCCTGGAAACTGTCTTGAGAGAGGATGTTTTTGCTGAGAACAGACTAGTGGTCTTTTTCTGGAAGCAGCCTGGCAAAAGGGCATGTGATGTTTTGCAAGTGTGGATGCTTGAGAGAACACGTGATCTTTGGAAATGGTATAAATGGAACCCAATACAGTATAGTATTAGTTCGCCTTGCCATTCTTTTCTGGTCATCATTGGGTTTGCTGACTCTGGTTTTCACTGACAACGTTTTGTGGTATTGGTTCATCTTGCCACTCTTTGCTGGTCATTGTTTGTCATGACTTCATAGAGAGAAACGCCACCAAAGAACTTCTGGGGGTGTTCTGGCAGAAGAGGAGGTGGGCCCAACTTTGGAATGATTGACAGCCTTTGTTTTCAGTTCTTTTGTGATCTCTGGCTGAAAATAACACAGAAAGCTACAGGTTTATTAATCTACAGTTTTCTCGGGTTGATAAGTTTCTGAATAAGGCACAGCTTGGAAGATAATCCCTGTCTGTGAACTGGCATTGGTGGCCATATGCAGCAGAGGCCCTGGCACTCCAGGTATAAAGATGTGTCAAGAGAGGAGACTGTCTAACCTTCAGGCTCTCAGCTACCTAGCAAAACTCTGCCCATATTTGGAGAAATCTTTACTTTCTCACCCAAATAACTAAGGACTTGTTGAACTCTCACAAGCAAAAATACAAAAGTCAAATCGATTTCAACAAGTGAAATCCCAGTTTGTTCACAAGTAGAAACAAGTGATTACAGAGATAAACCATTTAAGCCCAGGGCCTCTGCTGTCTGTCTCTCTCTCACTTTCTCTGTCTCTCCCCTGCTCTCCACTGGAAAATAACTTCCTTGTTTTCAGTCCATGAATTGCTCTGGCTCTCTCCCAGATGTCATCTGGACTCTCTCGGGAGTGGCAAGATGGATGCCAGCTCATGCATTTACCTTGACATTGACCAAAGAGGAAAAGGAAGTCGTTTAATGACTGAGAATTCAATAAGTAAATAAAGTAACATAAAACATATTTTCTGGCAAAAATCCGCCCCCTACAAATGGCCAAAGGATGATAAGAAACTGAGGAGAGATGGACTCAGCTGAGGAAAATCCATCTGCAACCCAGCCTTCATTCATACTACATCGCAGACCAGCATCTGGTGGGTTTGGCACCCCATCACCCCACCCCACCCCACAGGCGAGATGCTTCCTTGTGGCTGATGGCCTGGGGCCATTCCACTTTGGCCCTTGTCATCCATCACTATAAAGGGCTTTCACAGTACTTGGATGATAACAGAGGTCCATTTGGAGTGGGCTCAGACCTGTTCAACAAGATTTAAGACAAGCCCCCCCACCTCCCTCTCCTCTTACCACTCTGTCCTCTGACCTCTGCACTTATCCCAGATGCAGATGAGCTTCCGTTTTCCCAAGTCATTATCTCTATAACCTATCCCAAAGCCTTCCTTCCTCCGCCTTTCCTCTCATGCTGTGCTGAAGTTTCTGTAACCAACTGAATTGGCTCCAAGCAAAAACAAACAGATACAACAACAGAATCTTTAATCACCAAGCTGGAGAGGGAGTTCCCTTCCGATCAAGAAGCGGTGACTCCCAGCTGCCTTCAGGGGAGATGGGAGACTAGGTTTCCGATTCTCTTCAATGTCTTCCCTCTAATAAGTCCTTTGGGATCCTATAGGAAATGAGGTAGACAGTTGGGAAACTCAGACTGAGCAAAGACAGTGAAAGAAAACCTCATGTGATAAACGCAGGAAACAAGTACAACCTCTACACTTTCTAAAGTTCTCAAGAATTCCTGAAAACTGTTTCCATGTGTCTGTATACTTAACAACAGTTGCATGCCAGGGCCCTCCAGACTCACTTTTTTTTCCCACAAGAATTTATTGTGAATTCTAACTTTCTTTTAAAAGATAGAATTGCTCAGGCGAGAGAAATGGTTCAGCAGTGCTCCGGCTGCTCTTCCAGGGACCCTGGATTCGATTCGCAGCACCTGCATTGTAACAAATAACCATCTGTAACTCAAGTTTCAGGGAGTCTGATGTTCTCTCGTGGCCCCCATGGGTACCTGGCACACATGTGTTACACACACATGCATGCAAGCAAAACACCCACACACATAAAATAACTTCTTTTAAAAAAAGATGAAAATGCCACACCCATCCAGATGTACATACACACCACTCCAATTACACAACACTATCCCCCAACATGGCAGTGTCAGGCTGAAAGTGCTGCTCAGTTGGCAGGATGTTTGCATAGGATGCACAGAGCCCTGGGCTCCATCCCATACATCCAGACTTGGTGGCATTCTCCAGCAATCCCACCAAGAGGTGGAGATGTTGGATTAGACAGTCTTGTCATCACTGGCTCCTGGTGATTGTCTCATCCCAGCGTTCTCTCCCCAGAACTACTGTGGATCCCCCATGTGGCCAAACTCACTCCAAAAGAGCCAGACAGTAAAGATTTAGAGCTTCGTGGGTTTGGGTTCCTATCCCAAGTTCTACCCTGCTCTAGTCCTGCAAAAGCAGCTGTGCACAAAAGACAGGTAAGGCCAGTCCTGACCCATGGACAAAACTGCTTCCCACCCATGTTTTAGCCCAAAATCTGCCACATAAGTCTTGTGTGTATTGGCCCTATCTGTCTGTTATTACCTGATGTTTAAAATAATACACCTTTAGTGTGGAGTTATTTTATCAGCGATCATATTTCTTTTCTAATAAGAAAATAATATAGGTGTATTTAAATTTAAACTAACAAAGAAGTAAAATAAGGTAAAATGTACATATAATGGTCAGAATTAGACTCCTACTATTGCCATTGGTGGATAAAATAGTTTGAAATTAATATGTTCATAGGAGAAAAATTCTATGAATGTAAAAATTCATAAATGTATCCATGAATCAGCACCTCCAAGCTCCACCTTCAAGGCTTAGCCAGCTGCTGGTGGTTGGGCAAAATGAAATCCAGATCTCCACCTGAAGTGTCTCAGAGCTTGAAAGATTTCCCAATTTGTAATGGAGAAAAAACTCTCTATAAAAATCCAATGAGTGCCGGAGTGATGGCTCAGCAGCTGTTGCAAAGGACCTAAGTTTGGTTCCCAGCACCCAAATGGCAGCTCACAACCATCAGTAAATCTGGTTCCAGGAGATTTAATGTCCTTTTCTGGTCTCTGAGGGCACTGCATGAGAACAGTGCACATAAATACATGCAGGTAAACTCGATACACATAAATAAAAATAAAATAACTTTAAAAAGTAATAAAAATAAAAACGTTAAAAATCAAATAACTAAATTACCATAATTAATAAAACTCATAGAACCAGGACAGAATGGCGGTTTCCAGTGACTGCAGGGGGGAAAATGGGGGCATAGAGAAGTCCAGAGTATGGGCTCTCAGCCGTGCGGATGAACACATTCTAGAGATCTGCACTGCAAACTGCCTGGAGTCAGCAAGTCTGGATCACACTCTTAGAAACTGCCTGAGGGGGTAAAACTTGTGCTGAGTGCCCTTACCATAAATGAGAATGAGAGACAGAGACCAACATTAGAGGTAATGGATTTCTTCCTGGTGTGGATAATAGCAATGGTTTCCTGGGTATATTCTTCTCTCCCCACTCATCAGTTTGTGTTATAAAAGCATACCTTTTTGCATGTCAAAAAATAAACAACTCTACCAAGGAAGAGTCAAATGAAAGAAAATGAAATTTCAAAGGTCAGAGAGATGGCTCAGTAAGTAAAGAAGCTTGCCTCCAAACCTGACAACTAGAGTTTGATCCCCAGAACTACGTGCACATGCGCGTGTACACACACACACACACACACACACACACAGAGAGAGAGAGAGAGACAGAGACAGAGACAGAGACTGACAGAGAGAGATGAGGCAGAGACAGAGACAGAGAAGAAAGAAGTCTAAATATCAAAACGCTCACTCTTCTTCATGGAAATTACTGACCAGCTTCCCTTCAGGCTCCTAGCACTGTCTCCAGATGACCCAGACCTTCTAGCAATCCACAGTGGTTGGTAGGAGAATGGAAGTTACCTATTCTGGGTGCTAGGCTGGACTCCTACCAGAAGACTGTCTCCTGGGATGTGTTTTTCTCCCAAGGGATAATCCATCGGCCATCTGCCAACACCCCCAATCTTTTGAACCTGGTCACTCTTCTCGTCTTCTCTTATTCTTGCTTAATCAGCTTTCCAGTGTGCTTGTCTAGAAACAACTTTAGTCCTCACATCAAGCTGGGGCTCGGGATGGCTCCCTAGAAGAACATACCAGCACCTCAAATGCCTCTGATGCCACCCTCTCACCAGATCAGGCTATTCCTTAATTCTGTTGTATATTTTCATTGAGGGTATTGTAGCCTAAACTCCGTGATTTTCAAATCATTCATGGGCACATAGGATTTTTCCCTCAAATAGAGAATTCACTAGGAAAACCTTCCTCAGCCTTACTTTCTTCAGAAAACGTTACACCAGTTTTAAAACCCCTTCCTTGATTCATATATGGAACCTATAGTCAAGAAATAGCCTAGACTTGGGGCCAGCAAGATAGCTCAATAGGCAAAGGCACTTGCCAAGCAAGCTTGACAACACAAGTTCAGGAAAGAACCAACTCCTCAAAGTTGTTTCCCAAGTTCCATGTGAGACAGCACATTCACACACATGTGATATATTCACACACATATGATACATTCACACACATGTGATACATTCACACATATATGATACATTCACACACATATGATACATTCACACACGTGATAAATTCACACACATATGATACATTCACACACATGTGATACATTCACACACATATGACACATTCACACACATGTGATACATTCACACACATATGATACATTCACACACATGCGATACATTCACACACCTAAGAATACATTCACACACATATGATACATTCACACACATATGAATACATTC
>JADRCH010000118.1:1588155-1598410 GCA_019843965.1 Rhynchomys soricoides | reverse complement strand
ATACATTCACACACATATGATACATTCACACACATATGAATACATTCACACACATATGAATACATTCACACATTTAAACTAATAATGTTTAAAGGAATTTTTTTTTAAAGAAACATTCTAGACTTGAGTTGAAACATCACCCATCACCTCATAAATATGTTACTTTGTGCTTTTAAGTATCAAGTTTAAAATAGATTTAAATCCAATGATCCAAGAAAACGGGGGGGGGGGGGGGGGGGAGGAGAGGGGAGAGAAGGGGAAGAATGAGGCAGAAGAGAAGGAAGAGGAGGAGGTAGAGGAGGAGGAGGAGAGGTAGAGGTGGAGGAGGAGGAGGGGGGGGAGGAGGGGGAGGAGGAGGAGGGGGGGAGGAGGAGGGGGGGGGGGAGGAGGGGGAGAAGGAGGAGGAGGAAGGAAGGGAGGAAGGAACCCAGAGGAAACTATAGAGTCCTTGTTCTTTTAGAAAAAAATCACTTTGGAAAATTAATCTTCTAGAAGGTTATTAATCATTTTGTTTGGTTCAAATAAATCTTTATAGATGGGGTTTTGCTGTAAAATGATCACCTTCACTCTAGAGCACACTGGATTTTAATTTGATAAAAAGCTGACCTAAGAGATGGAGATGCACCCCTAATATAGTGCTTCTCTGTCAAGAGCAAAATAGGTGTCTCTAGGTTCAGTCTTCAGAACCACAAGAAAAATAAATGACATAAACATTTTAACCCAGCCAGCCATGGTGGGGCACATCTTTAATCCCAGCCCTCAGGAGGCAAAGAGAAGGAGCTCTGTACATTTAAGTCCAGATTGCTCAGCAGAGGGAGTTCCTGGCTAGCCAGGACGCTAGCTTAAATATATATAATACGTAACTTCAATGTATACGTAATTTAAATATATTATGTATCATTTACCAAGGAAAAGAATTCAACGCTGCTTGCATATACCTCACATTTTTACAAAACTGCAATTAAAATATAGCTACACCATTTTCCCATTCCCTTCCCCCTCAAACCCCTCATGCACCCCCTCCACCTGTCCTTTCTAAACTCATAATCTCTATTTCTTCAATTGTCATTATAAGATCAGTTTATTCAGTCTGCACGATGTCACTTTATGTATGTGACTTCAGGGCTGACCACATAGTATTTGAAAACCAATTTGGAGGCTTTTCCCTGGAGAATTCTGTTTTTCCTACTTCCAGAATTCCTTAGTTGTCCATAGTTCTTTGTGTTGAGATGAAGCCCATGAGATGCCTGCTTCCATGCAAGCATGTCCATTGGTGTCATCATCGTTTAGGTCTGGTTTAGGTAGCCATGTTGGTGAGACTTGGGTTTATCCTGTCTGGCATTTATAGGAGATTAAATCTCACAATATACTTCCTGTTTCTCTAGCTCTTACAGTCTTCCCATCCCTTCTACTTTGACCACCAAGCCTTATGTGTAGGAGTTGAGATTCAGAAGTATCAGCTGAGTCTTGGCACCACATAGTGACTTGGGCAGTTGACTAGGTTCCAGTTCAGGCATGATTTCCCTCTTGTTGTGTGGCCTTTAGTCCAACTAGAGAGCTGTTGGTTACCACTAAGGCATGCATACCACTGCTGCACACTTGGGGACATAATTCCTTGCTGGTCATTGTTGTGGTTCACAGGCATCATAGCTGAGAAGGACTATTTTGTGTTTCCCTCCCTTAGAAGATAGCATAGCACCATGAGAGCTAGTCTTCAGGGAGGGACAGCTTACATTCTGTTTCAGGTCCACACTGGGGATTCTTAGCTAAGTTAGGCTTTTGTATGTAATCTTTGTAAAAAAGATCAAATGACTTTAGGAAGTAAAAATCTTTAGTTTTTAACTAAAGAAGGCCTAAACATCATTCACATTATCTTGTGCTTGCTCTATATGCACCAGAATGGCAGGACATTTGACTCTGTGTCAATGGACACAGAAAGCTAGTCCAGCCTGGACAGAGCTCGTGTCAGAGGTGGGACACATGAGGCATGGAGAAGACAACAGGGACATATACTAAATTCCAGTGGGAAGATTGGGCAGGCAAGGGTCTAGTGGGCAGTGAGGGTTTGTATGTGTCCCAGGAAAGTTCTTGGGCTTTACATGTTAGGATTTGTATATGCTCAGCCCACGGAGTAGCACTGTTAGAAGGTGTGGCCCTGTTGGAGGAGGTGTGGCCTTGTTGGAGGAGGTGTGTCACTGTGGGCGTGGACTTTAAGATCCTCATCCTAGCTGCCTGGAAGTCAGTATTCTCCTATCAGCCTTCAGATGAAGATACAGAACTCTCAGCTCCCCCTGCATCATGCCTGCCTGGATGCTGCCATGCTCCCGCCTTGATGATAATGCACTGAACCTCTGAACCTGCAAGCCGGCCTGGATTAAATGTTGTCCTTTATAAGACTTGCATTGGTTGTGGTGTCTGTTCACAGCAGTAAAACCCTAACTAAGACAATATATAGTCCCCAAATTTGAGTTAATAGTATACAGTATTTAGAGGCTTTATAAGAAAATCTGAGCCAGCTCTCCACATGTGCTGCCTTCCTTCACATTATGACAGCAAGAAGACCTATCAAAAAATAAACAGCTCTATCACAAAGGAACAAAACTAAATAAAACAGTATTTCAGAGGACAATAAGGTGGCTCAGCAAGTAAAGACACCTGCCACCAACCCTGAAAACCTGAGTTCAAGCCCTGGGAACAAGCTAGCAGGAGAGCAGTGAGTCCTGAAATCGGTCCTCTGACTATCACCTTGAGCTGAATCAATTTCTGTTGTGGATAACCTACTCGGCCCAGGGTAATCTATTACAGCAATATGAAATGAACTAAGACACAATTCAACTCATCCTGAGGCACCCTAGCCTAAACCACCCCTGCCAACTCTTCAGCCCTAGCTTTCCTCAACTGTAAGCTGGAGGTGGTCTTGGACTCTTCTCCATAGGGAACTTCAGGGAAAATAAAGTAGAGATGGTTAACAACGCTTGAATGTTCAATACACAACGCCTTTTTAAGAAACTGAAGTTCAAAATCCGGGGCCTTCCAGCTGGGCTGAGTACAGCTGTGGTACCGTGTCCCTGCCATCCCTTTGAAACAAAAAAGCAAAGCAGCCATAATAAAAATAAAATTTGTACTTAAAAAAAAAAAAAGTTGGTCCCTTCCCACTCATGTTTATGTATAAACCAAACACCAGCAAAACAAACTGGTGGTTGAACTGGCATTTTAGTTACGAGCCAGTGCGTTAACCAAACAAGCTACGGGATGGACACACACAGGGATCTTACTCCAATGGTGCTTGACCAAGGCGGGAAGGCCCAGGTAGGCGTTCAAGAATCCCACTGTTCACACAGAAGCCTGTTACCTCCACTGTCTCCACAGAACTTTATCTTAATAAAAATCAGGAGGACATTTAGAAACTTCTGGAAGAGACACTCCTCCTAAGCTCAGGCTGTGGGACTTTCAGAGAAGGAATAAACAGCCCCTCACTGTGGCTTCAGCACTGGTCAGTGCTGTTTTAAATGACTGCATCACAGTCTGGGGAGTGAAGATGGTGTGTTCTCACAGGCCCAGAGCAGCCCTTGGAATGGCCCCATGCCTGTGTGACACTCATTCCCTCTAGGGCTGCTTTCCTATCTGCAGACCATCAGCTGAGGGGATTTCCTCACAGACAGGAAAGCCTGTACACATGAGCAGGCCCAGAGGGCTGGAGAACAGGTCTGGTGACCCTCAGTCATCCAAACATTCTTGCAATTCAGGCACTGGTACAGAAGTCACCAGGACTATGGGACAAAAGTCACCTGTGTTGGGGAAGGGGCAGTGACAGAGAAAGAGTGGTCAGGGAACAACATCTGTGGTTGCGGCCGGCCCAACCATCTGCACTTGGGTTAAAGAGTCAATGGAAAACTGATCCTTCCCCGGTTACTTTTGTTTTGGTTTTTGTTAAAATTTCTTTTGGAAAAAAAATTAAACATCTGGATGTCTTTATGGAAATAGTCATTATGGTCACTGGGGTTCAGGGGGGTACTTTTTTTCCTTGGGATTTGATACAGTTTGGTCAGGGAAGGTCTGAGGCTACAGAAGGCTCCGGAATAGGCTGCTTCTCGGGCCTTTAAACACTTTTGCTAATGCAGCTTCACCTGGGATATTTGGGGGCACTGAACAAACCAAACATTTGTTCCAGGCCTGAGCAGACTGTTTGCCTTGAAAATCAAGGCTCCTGGACCCCAGAACACACAGGAGCCTGCTTCCCTGGGCAGGGGACTTCCCACTTGGGTCTGAAGTGAGCTGTTTGTGTGGCTGAGGGGCAGCCACAATCGGGTCTCAATGATCGGTTCTCAATGTTCCACGTTTGCGGAACAGGGAGGAAAACAGTCGACCTTGCTGTGTTTTAACCAATACCACTGTGTAGCCTCGGCTGTCCAGAACTCTCTATGTAGACCAGGCCTGCCTTGAACTCACAAAGATCTAACTGTCTCTGTCTCTTGATCTCTTGAGTGCTGGAATTAAAGGCCTGCACCACAGTCATCTTTCTCTCTCTCTCTCTCTCTCTCTCTCTCTCTCTCTCTCTCTCTCTCTGTGTGTGTGTGTGTGTGTGTGTGTGTGTGTTTGTGTGTGTGTGTGTGAGAGAGAGAGAGAGAAAGAGAGAGAGAATATATCAGGTGTTCAGGTGTGTGTCCTTGCCTTTTATGGCAAGCATTTTACCCACTGATCCATCTCTTTGGGCCCCATCTCCTCTTTGGAGACAACTTGTGTAACCTAGACTGCTCTTGAACTCACTATGTAGCTGAGTAGAAGTGATCTTCTCACCTCTATCTCCAAAGTGCTAGGATTGCAAACATATACCACCCTACTGGCTCAGTATCACTCTTTGATAGAAACATATTTGGGGAGAATGTAATAACCTTTGCCCATTACCCTCAAAAAGAAGCAGCAGAAGGAAGGTCTCTCAGCCTTTATGCTTATTACATTTTCTCTCCTGAGTTAAGGCTTAATCATATGTGAATGTCCAACATACAAATCCCTTTAAAGAAGCAGAACTTCAAAAAATCGAAGGCCAGAGATGGTCTTGTAAGCTCTCCTAAAAGGAAGCATGACGTCTTCTAATTCAGGCAGAGCTTTTGCAGTCCCTCAGATCCAAAGCCCTACATCTTACAGGCAGACTTCTGGATCCATTTCAATAGGTGTCATACTTCCTCAGCTAAGACTTGAAGTGAGACTCACATTGCATAAGCTTTGTGAGGAAGTATAACTTCCCCAGTCTTCTCCTGTCTCCTCTGTAGCCTGCACCCAACCCCATGGGTGCTCTACACCATACACACAGCACCTCTTCCCTACCACACCATACCTAGCCCCAGTGGTGAACCATGGTCCAAAAATAGTAAGTAGACATTTCCAGAAGTAATCAACTCATGAGCATTGAGCCGCACCCATGGTGATCTCTTCCTCCAGCAGTGGATCAACCCTTTAATCAGTGTGCCTACCCCACAGGTCCTGCCTTCAGTCACTGGGTGGCTGCCTTGGTGAGCAGATCAACTGTGGTGGCAGCTATGTGAGAGTTACTCTTGACTTAGTAACCATGGCCCCAGAGCACAGAGTAGACAGTTCAGACATGCCCAGGATAAGCTGGGCAGGGCCTTGTTTGGTTGAAAAGGTAAATGTTCTTGACTGGGTGGAAAGGGCAGACTGATGACATAGCTCAGGTGTGTGCAAATGAACCTTCTGTGAAACTGTGCAAGAAAAAGAGATTTTAACATGGGAAGGCGTTAGATCTTTGTGTTTCTTAGAAAACAGTCTATCAGATGGGTCTCTGTGAGTTCCAGTTCACCCAGGGCTAGAGAGAGAGAGAGAACCTACATGTGCACTGGATACTAACCTCCAGTTTCAGACATCCACACAGTGTCATGAGTATTCCTGACCAGACAAAGATGGGACCATTCTACTCTATGCACACATTTGACTAGTTAGGTGCTGAAATGTTTTGAACGTGTTACACGAAATCCTACCGATTCGATTTTATTTTCTTCCCCGTGTGTGTGTGTGTGTGTGTGTGTGTGTGTATGCACAATGTATATGAGTGTGTGTAAGTGTGTGTGCACAGTGCATGTGTGAGTGTGTGTATAGTGTATATGTGTGATGTGTATCTATGTGTGTGTACAGTGTGTGCATATGTGTGTGCTCAGTGTGTGTATATTTATAATGTATATGAGTGTGTGTGAGTGTGTATACATAGTGTATGTGTGTTTACAGAGTATATGTGCAATGTATGTATGTGTGTGTGCACAGTGTGTATATGTGTGTTTGTACAGTGTGTGTATATGTGTGTGCACAGTGTGTGAGTATGTGCGTGTGTTTGTGCACAATGTGTGTGAGTATATGTGTGTGTATATGTGTCCACATGGTGTGTGGGAGTGTGTGGGAGTGTGTGCACAGTGTGTGTGCATGAGTGTGTATGAGTGCATATGCACAGTGTGTGTGCACAGTGTGTATGAATATGTATACAGTGTGCATACGTGTGCGCAGAGTGTGCATATGAGTATGTGTGAGTGTGTGACTGTGTGTGTAGTGTGTGCACAGTGTGTATGTGTGTGAGTGTGTGTGTGTGTTAGTGGGGAGGGGTATCTTCTTCCACCATCCTCCATCTTATTTTTTGAGTAAGGGTTTCCCCATTAAGCCCAGAGCTCACCAGTTGGCTAAGCTGGCTGGTCAATGAGCTCCAGGGCACTGCCTGTCTCTGCCTGCTCTGCCCACTAGCACGGGGGTTATAGTTCCCACGCCTAGCTTGTTCAGCGGGTGCCAGAATCTGAGCCGGGGTCTCATGATAGCACAACAGGCTCTTTACAAACTGAGCCATGTCCCCATCATTGCCTTTTCAACATCTCTGAAACAGAAATGACTGGAGCTCCCTGGTCCCTCTACGTTTTTCCTCTTGAGAGTCCACCATCAGTCAATTAGAAAACACACAGGTGAGTAAAGGCCTATGACTTACTTTGAACAGAAGTTCTCAACATGAAGGCTCATCAGTGGCTTTCATTTGGGGCATTTCTTGCTTGTGAACTTTTGGAAACACCAACATTTGGGGGGGAAACAATGTCATAACAGATTAATAAAGAACCACTTTCCCTTTAGCCGAGTGGTTAAGGAGGAGCCACTGTGGGAAGACGTCAGGTGGGTGAGAACAGGAATGGTTGGCAGAGAGGGGCCTGTGCTCCAAAGCTCCAGAGAACAGGCAGAGGCTACTAAAGGAGTTAGAAACACAATGGCCTTGAGAGCTTCATCTCACATGATTTACAGTTCGCACAATTGGCTTCTCTGCTAGATACTGGCCCTGCACTTGCCCACAGGGAACACACGAGGAGCACTTTGAAGTCCTGAAGGGAAGATTAGAAAATACAAATCATTTATTATTACACCTGTTTCCAAGTACTGGTGAGGGACTTTTTTTGCAGATGTCTCTAGCCCTTGCTGTTTTCTGCATCAGAAAAAAGACAGAAGCCATTTATACATTTCAAATGAATGAACAGGAAAGAAGGCTTAATGCACAATCCCCTTGAAGCAGATCCCGAGGCGGCAATCTGGGTTGAAGCAGTTCGTTTGAGAGGGAAAAGGGAAAGTGAAGTATGGGAAATGAACAAGGAAGTGCACACAGGAAGGGTGTCTACTCCTGTGAGTCATGAGGCCCTGCTAGGCAGTTCTGGGACATAGGGTCACGCATCATTCCTCAGAGGAACAGAATTCATCCATGGAGCCTGAGGGTGCTGAGGAGACATTAGCTCTAGGATACTCTTAGCCTAGCCTCCAATGCTTAGGAAGGTACACAGTCACCAGTCCCTACAACTGCCATCTCCTGCACAAGGGAGTGGTGAGGAGACTGCAGCAAGAGACAAAGATGTGTAGAAAGCTCACAAGGTGCTGAGAAGCTCACAGCAAGTCTTAACTAGTAAGTGGTTTGTATCAATTCAAGGTCTTTGAATCTGTCCTAGTATGTCTTCTATTGCTGTTATCAACACCATAACCAAAAGCAATTTAGGAGAAAAGAAAGGACTTATTTAATCTTACAGAGTACAGTCTGTCATGAAGGAAAGTCAAGGCAGGAACTGAAGCAGACACCATGGAGAAACTTGCTTGCTCTCCAGGCTAACAATTCAACTCCCTTTCTTATACCTCTGAAATCCACAGGGGTGGTGGGCAGGGCCCTCCGATGTCAATCATTAATTGAGAAATGTCCCCCCAGAGTTGCCTGTGGGCTAATCTGATAGAGACCATTCCTCAATTGTTAGTCCTTCCTCCCAGATGACTCCCCCTTATGTCAGGTTGGAAAGGACTACCAGAAGAACCCTATAAGAAGCTCCTTTTTTTTTCTTTCTTTCTTTCTTTTTTTCTTTCTTTCTTCTTAACAATGATGTCTACTTGCTTGGGAATTTGGTTCATTTTCATTTCTGCTGTGCTTGTCCTGGTCATTGTTGTTTTGAGACAAGCTCTCACTTTGTAGACCGGGCTGAATTTAAGCTCACTATATGGTCCAGACTAACTTCAAACTTACAGCTATCCTCCTGCCTCAGTGTCACAGGTGTGAGCCACCACAGTCACCTTGCCCTCTACTCAGTTTCCTGACAACTCCCAAACAGGCTTTCTCATCCTACACCACTTGCTTGAATCCTTGACTCGAGATGCTTCGCAGAGACCATTTCTATGGGGCTTAGAGCACCTCTGCTCAACACACCTTAGACACTCTTCCTCTTGAACCTATTTCTTCCTTGTCTCCACTAACTCAGTGGCAGAACCATCCATCTACCATTCAAATTAGAAACTTCCAAGGAATCTTGCTCCTCACCATTCTGTTACCATGTCTGTACCATCTTTCTCACAAGCACCTTTAGGTCCATCTTGCCTTCTCCAGATTCTCTGCCACTTCAATGGTTTCTTGCCAGGTCTACCTGAGAAGAAAAGACCATTTGGTTGAATCTACAACTCCCCAAAGCCTCCATTGCTGCCTCTCTGGTTGTTTAGTACATGAGACCCTCAGACTAGCATCAGGAGAGACGGAAAAGGAAGTTGATGATGGCCCCAGAGCTTCTTCTGTTAGTCTGGGTAAAGAAACCCTTACTGGTTTGAAAACAGGCGTCATCTTGAAACACCTAGCTCACTCCCTGCACTATGTGTGTCTCTAAGGCCCCAGATCACCACTTTATTCTGACCCTTACCAGCCGGTAGGCTCTCCAGCAAGATCATCTTCTCAAACTGACTGCCATCCTATGAGCCTCTCTAGATAGAGCACAACCATATCTCAGGAAGGGAACCAGTAGGTAAACACCTGGTGTCCATTTAGTTTCCCTAAGACTGTGGTACCTCAATGGTGTCTAGTTGACTTCAAGAATGTCCTATAGGGGAACTGAAACAACTGTGTGTTCTGATGGTTAGTCTATATTTCTATATCCCCCTCCATACCTTAGTCTAGGTAAACCTATTTCGCATTCCATGTGGTCTTGATCACTGGCTGAATCAGTAACTTTGTCTCCTGGGCCTCTCTTATTCCCTTCACAGATTTGTGTAAGTCTTTTCTTTAAGCCTTTGTCTTCCCAAACAAATTGGCTGATTGTGAAACACATTGTCCAACACTCTGCTCCTATGTTGGTTTTAATAGAAATAGCCCCCATAGACTTGTGTGCTTGAGTGCTTGGTCATAGGGAGGGGCACTATTAGGAGGTGTGGCCTTGTTGGAGAAAGTGTGTCATTGTGGGGGTGGGCTTTGAGGTATCAGAAGCTCAAGCCTGGCCAGTGGGTCAATGACTTTCTTCCTACTGCCTGCTGATCCAAATGTAGAACTCTCAGCTTCTTCTCTAGCACCATGTCTGCTTGGATGCTACCATGCTTCTTACCATGAGGATTTGGACTAAACCTCTGAAACTGTAAGCCAGCCCCAATTAAATGTTTTCCTTTATAAGAACTTCTGTGGTCATGGTGTCTCTTCACAGCAATAGAAACCCTAAGACAGCCATCAAGAAAGATGGGCACTTTTCTCACCCACTCTTAGTCAAAGGCTCAGGGAACTGCAGTGCCAGGACACTATTTCTTGACGCCAGCACACTGGGCAAAGTCACCTAAACCAGAAGCAAACTATTTCCTCCTCAGTCACCTGACACCTGGAGACTCCACAGGATATCACCGATGCAGACTGAGGGGTGGTTGTTAGGAGACAGGAGCAGACCTTAATCAAAGGTAAGCACCACTGAATGCTATCCACTTGTGTCTCCAGGGCCTACTCAAA
>JADRCH010000118.1:1575443-1588145 GCA_019843965.1 Rhynchomys soricoides | reverse complement strand
AAGCACCACTGAATGCTATCCACTTGTGTCTCCAGGGCCTACTCAAACTCATTCCTGCTTTAAAGCCTCTATTTAATGATGGAAGGCTTCTAGATGCCTCCTCTGAGAGTAAGATCACTTCAGAGAAGGCAGCTCAGACCACACGTGACTGGCTGTCACATGCTGTGGCTGTCAGTCCTGACCAGAACATGGTAGTTTGTCTAAGACTATTTCTCAAAGGAGAATTTACAGGGTCAAGAAAGCATGATTTATGCCCAATCTCCTGGGCCCTTATCATGATGTTTTGGGGAAAGGATACTTCCTTGCCTTTTCTAGCTTCTAGAGGGCCAGGCCCACCTCTTGGCTGTAGCTTTTTCTTCCACCTTCAGAATCAACAGTACTTCATCTCTGTCTGACTTTCCTCCAAAATCATATTTCTCTCTTTGCTTTTAAGAATTCACAGGATTCAATTGGGCTTCCTTTGTAATCGAGAAAGTTCTCTCCCCACCTCAAAGTCTTCAACCTTAGTCACATCAGCAAAGTCCCTTCAGGTTCCAGGAATTAGGACACAGGGCAAGTTTGGCGTATTATTTTACTTACTGTAGCTAACAAATGGAATTTAGTTGAGGTTAGACATTTAATCTACCCCAAATTCCCTTTCAATTCTTGGATCCTACTATTCTCAATAATTAAAAACACCTATTTATCAAATAAGAAACCTATTCTAGAGTTTCAAATTCAACTGATGATGTATTTTGGCAATCTACTTTATAAAGCTGTTTGATTTGCAGCTACTCTAATGGCTTAAAAGGTAAGCAGATTCAGCACATGCATAGACATGCCCTGGGTTTTAGGCTGTGGGTTCTAAGCCAGCAATTCAAGAACTTGAAATTTACATTTTTCTTCAAGATACTGGAGCCTCTACCTGACCTTCTAATCTCATGGCTACTGAGGTTCTCGGATTCTTTGTCTTGTTCAACAACAGTAGCATCCCATGCATCCTTTGTCTCAGATTATTACAAATCATAATATAATTATATAATTATCTATTTTTTATGTGAGCTATCCTACTTGGCTTTATCTGTCAACACAGCATAAACTCATCTGAGAAGGGAGACTCAATTAAGGGATTGTCCAAATCATACTGACCTGTGGGAAATTGTCTTGAGTGTTAATTGATGTAAGAAGGTCCAACCCACTGTGGGTCTCACCATTCCCTGGGCAGGTGGTTCTAGGATATATAAGAACAAGCTAGCTAGCTAAGTCTGTGAACAAGCTAGCAAGCAGCATTCTTCTGTGGCTCTTGCTTTCAAGTTGTCACTTGAATCCCTGCCCTGACTTCCCTCAATAATGTACTATGACCTGGAAGTGTAAGCCAAATAAATCCTTTTCCCATGCTCCCCAGTAGCTTTTGATCAGAGCAACATAAATAGAACCAGAACACATCCCTTCTACTCTAGCTATGTTTTTTTCACTTCTTTTAGTTCAAAGCAGAAGTTCCCCTAGCTGGTTCCTTGGGTTTGGATGACCCCTTGCATTTACAATGTTCTATGACTGTTTTTTCCCTCGCTGGGAAGAAATGAGCAAACATCTATTTACCATAGATGGGGCACCAACTATAGACCCACCAAGTTTACCTTGGGGAACCAGTTACTTTAGTGAGCTGCTCACAGGAGCATACATGAGGGATTACTTATAGATGTGTGAGAAACTTGGGCAGCTTCATTAGGGAAAAGTCCACCCTAGCACGAGTGGCTCATCAAAGCTATATTCTAGAGTTCCCTGCTTATCCTTACACAACTGACAGGCAACTCTGCCTGAGACTCTCCTCTCCTAGCTACTATTTATTGCTTATATCAGAGGACCCTTGTAAGTCTTCTAATTCGCTCAAGGTTCGTGAGCCTCTCTGATCCCTCCAGCAGGAAACTATTAAACCCAGAGGAAATACCACCAGGTAGTTAGTATAAAAAGCCAAAAGTAACTTTGACTTTAGCCCAAAAAAATGTCTTAATTGAACCTGGAGATAGTGCAGAGGCTGCTGCTCTTGCTGAAGACCTGGATTCAGTTCCCTGTATCCACATCGTATGCCTGTAATTCCAACTGTAGGAGATCAAACAAACACTGTGTATGCCAGACTCACACACAGTCACATGCATATACATAATTAAAAATAAAATATATTTTGATGGGAAAAACCTGTAAGAATTTGTGTTACCATTTGGATATAAAACGTCCTTCACAGGCTCTCGTGTTACCTGGTCTGAAGATGCTGTTTGGTACAGTTACAAGGTCTTAGGTAGTAGAATCTTGCTGGAAGAAGGGGGATCACTGGGAGCAGGTCTAGAGGTTTGAGAGCCCAACTCCACTTCCTATCCAAAGTCTGCTTCCTGTCTGTCAACTTAATGTGACCAGACAGCTGCCTCCCACTCCTGCTTTCCCCACCAAGACAGATTGTATTCCCTCTAACTGTGAACCAAAGTAGACCTTTCCTACCTTAAGTTGCTTCTTGTCAAGTATTTAAGTAAATAATATACCTTCCGTCTCACCTTCACCACCCCTGATGATTGTTAGCATCTGGAGAAATATAGAGCCTATAGCTGGTACCAGTCCACGTTCAAAGGCTGAAGACTCTGGAGTCTGATGTCCACAGGAAACAGCAAGCACAAATTCCCTCCAAGAGCCTCCCATCCCCCACCTGCTGCTCCACTTGAGCCCTCAGCCTATGGGGTGTTGCCGGCTACATTGCAAGTAGGTCTCTTTCACCCTATCATTGAACGCCAACCACCTCTGAAAACACCCTTGTGGACACAAGTTTTCTAGACATGGTGTCTCAGTCAGGCAAGCTGATAACCAAAATTAGCCATGATAATCTGTAAGTAAGAAAGTAGAAGAACAAAGGTCATGGTAGAGAGAGATAAATGCCCGCAAAGTAATGGTGTCTGCAGACCTCTCCCACCACGTTTCATTCTGAACATTTATATTTCTTCTGCACTGATTCAATTCCAAATTCTAAGGACAGATTTAATTTTTATTGATAAATATTCAACATATTAAAATGTGTTGAATAAAATATATACCAGCCTTTAAAAATATCAAAAATCCCCAGTAAAATGCCCACTCCCAATTTCCAGCTCAAACGCCTCTTGATAAGTCTCTGAGAGGTCACTGCCTTGGAGGGAGGAGCCTCGGGGAAGGGACCTCAGGGGTGGGGCCTCAAGGGAGGAGCCATGAGGGAGTGGCCTCAAGGGAGGGCCCTTGAGGGAGGAACCCGTGGGAGGGACCTCAGGGGAGAAGCATCAGGGTGAGGTGGCAGTTTTTGTTCCTTTTTCAGTTGTTGGATTTTATTTTAAGACATCGTCTCACTATGTAACCCAAGCTGTCTTTGAACCCTTGATCCTCCTGCCCCAGCTTCCCAAGTGCTGGGATTATATGTACATACCATCACAGCCTACTACTGAGTCTTTGATGTAAGAGACACCACTGAGCTTTCACGTCATACTTTATGAATTCAGACGTTCAGATCCGGTCTCCTCTAGACACAGTCTGACCTGGACTCAAGAGCTACTTCATCATGTAAAATGGGCAGCCTTCAATATCCAATATATACAAAGAATTCAAGAAATTAGACTCCAGAGATCCAAATAACCCTATCAAAAAATGGGGAAGTGAGCTAAACAGAGAATTCTCAACTAAGGAAACTCGTAGGGCTGAGAAGCACCAAAAGAAATGTTCAACATCCTTAGTTATCAGGGAAATGCAAATCAAAACAACCCTGAGATTCCACCTCACACCAGTCAGAATGGCTAAGATGAAAAACTCAGGTGACAGCAGATGTTGGCGAGGATGAGGAGAAAGAGGATCACTCCTCCATTGCTGGTTGGATTGCAAGCTGATACAACCTCTCTGGAAATCAGTTTGGTGGACCCTCAGAAAAATGAACCTGAGGACCCAGCTATTCCACTCCTGGACATATACCCAGAACATGCTCTAACATGTAATAAAGACACATGCTCCACTATGTTCATAGCAGCCATACTTATAATAGCCAGAAGCTGGAAACAACCCAGATGTCTCTCAACCGAGGAATGGATACAGAAAATGTGGTACATTTGCACAATGGAATACTACTCAGCTATTAAAAACAATGACTTCATGAAATTCGCAGGCAAATGGATGGATCTTGAAAATATCATCCTGATCGAGGTAACTCAGTCACAAAAGAATGAACACAGTATGTACTCACTGATAAGTGGTTATTAGCCCAAAAGTTCGGAATACCCAAGATTCACTGCACAGCAACCATTGAGCTGAAAGTGAGGTCCCAGATGGAAGAGTTGGAGAAGGGACTGAAGGAGCTGAGGGAGTTTGCAGCCCCATGGAGGGAACAACAGTGTCCACTGGCCTGACCTCCCGATGCTCCGGAGACTGGATCACCAACCAAAGAATACACATGGAGGGACCCATGGTGCTGGCCACATATGTGGCAGAGGAGGGTCTTGTTAGCCATCAGGGGGAGGAGAGGTCCTTGGGCCTGAGGGTGTTAGATGCCCCAGTATAGGAGAATGCCAAGGAGGGAAGACAAGAGTGGGTGGATGGGTGGGGGAATGCCCCCATAGAGGCAGGGGGAGTGGAAGGGAATAGGGGATTTCCAAAGGGGAGATCTGAAAAGGGGGAAACATTTGAAATGTAAATAAAGTATCAAAAAAAAAAAAAAAAAAGTGCAGCCTTCCATGATTGCCAAAGTGCATGCAGTTGGCTTTTCTCCTTTGTGAAGGAGCTCCTCAGGGGTCTTCCACGGGTGGGTACAAACCTCTTGGCATGCACCAGAACCTCATTGAGACTTGGGAGAGTCCTTCGTCATGTGTTTCCCTGCACATTCACCTGCAGCCCAACCCAGCAGGATCACATGAGCACAATGGGGCTTTGGCAGATGCAAATGGCCAACAAAGTAAAACCACAGGCCACTCTCCCTGTCCCAGCCTGCCTCTCCTACGGCAGGGTCAAGATCGGAGGGAAGTCTAGGTTTCGGCTTTCTGGACTCTTTAATAGGGTTGTCGGCTCACCATGGTCCTCATAAAAGCTGCTTTCCTTGTGATTAAGTTGTATTTGCCCCTTAACTATGTGGTAAACAAACCCTCAGCTCCTGCCTTCTGGTTAGAGCACCATTGCCTGTTAACTGGGACTTGGAGGGTAGCGGGCTGGCAAGGCCACTGGGGACAGAGAGCCAAGCATCCCCATTTGGTTATCAGTTCTGTTGACATGAGGGGAGCCACATGGGGCAGTGTGGCATGCCCAATAGGTCGGGCTGGGGTTTCCCCAGCTGTGAAAGGTCTGCTGTTTAGAACACTTGGCCTGAAATCAAACAAGGACTTGCAATCAGGACTCTTGCTGTGACCAGCCCACCAGCTCTGTGAGCAGCTGCCACTTGGGCAGGGGGTGGGGCAGACCAAACATGTCTGGTCCTGTGCTGAGCTCAAGGCTGACAGGCTGCAGTGGCAATCAGCCAGCCTTCCCAACATCCCCAGTCCAGGCAGTGGGACTACCACTGAGGGAGGCCACTTCTCAGAGCTGAAGTCAGACACGGGGGATTCCTGAAAGAAGCGGCCAGAGGCTCAAATGAGTGGGAGAGGTTTCTTGATAAATTTCCGGGATACAGAACTTGGGGAGACATTGGGGCAGTGCCTAGACATGACTTGCTGCCCCCTCCCCCAACCCTTAGGGGCAATCACTGTCAAAGTTGACTTATTTACAATATCTTTTAATTATTTTAGCCAATGGAGTGTGTATGTGTGTTACAGGGGGTATGTGTGTTTTTAATCATCTGTGGTCAAATCCCAGTTCTCAAGAGCCTTTGAATTCAGGGGAGTCTAACCGCCAAACCCACACCCAAATATTTTCTAGATAACAGAAGCACCATTGCTGGGTTGTGCTCATGGGTACACAGACAAGCTTTTGTGGCTGCATGGTAAGGACCCTCAAGTGGGCATCGAGTGAGAGGACCTTGCAAGAAGAACTACAGGGAGCCATTCATCTGTGCCCTGTTCGGTCCTTGGAGAAATTCCACAGAAACCAACCTCTCTCCTGAGTGTGAATACAGTGAGGCACCCAGTAGGTGCTCTTATGAATTGCTGAATTTTGTTGGTGTTAGACATTAGTGCTGTGGCAGTCTGAATGTAAAATGTCTCCACAGGCTCATTTTGAACACTTGGTCCCCAGCCGGGGGAGCTGTGTGGAACCTTGAGGAGGTGGAGCCTCACTGAGGAAGAGAGTCACTGTGGATAAGCCTGGACATTTTATGGCTTCCTGAACGTGATGAGCTGCTTCATCCTGACACCACGTCTTACCATTCTGCGGGCTGGCTTTCGGTCAACTAGACACGAGCTAGACTCATTTGGGAAGAGGGAACACCAGATTGGTATAGAGGCAATCCTATGAAGAGTTTTCTTGTTTAATGATTGATGTGGGAGGGCCCAGCCCACTTTGGGTAGTACCACCCCCTGGATGTATGGTCCTGAGGGGTATAAGAACGGTTGGTGAGCAAACCACAGAGAACAAGCCAGTCAGCAGTGTTCCTCCATGATCTCTGCTTCGGTTCCTATCTCCGGGTTCCAGGCCTTGCTTGAGTTCCTGCCCTGGCTTCCTCAGTGATGAACTGTTACTAGGACATGTGGGTCATATTAACCCCTTCCTAGAGTTACTTATGATCACGATGTTTTCCACAGCAACAGAAAGCACACTAGGATACCCACCATGATGGATGGTATCCCTTCTTAAACCTAAAAGCCAAAAGAAGCCCTTCCTCTCTTCGGTTGCTTCTTGTCAGATGTTTGGTCCTAGCAACAAGAAAAGGAATCAGTACAGTTGTTTCTGCAAAATTCTCCATTGAATACAAGACCAGAAACATTCATGCCAAGATTTCCATGCAGGTAGCCCTATCTTGGACATTTGTATTGAGTTGACATTTCTACAGATGAATGCCTAAGCTTAAATGCTTATTGTACGAGTTCATGAGCCCAGTTCAAAATAGGTTGAGCACTTGCTATCAAATGTTTTTATTCCATCACGAACGGTGGTACACAACTGTAAGCCCACCACTGGGGAGGCTGGGTCAGGGAGCTCATAAGTTGGAAGTCAGCCTGAGATACACAATAAGACATGTTTCAAACAACAACCACCACAAAAACCTCTCTTACTATAAAGGGATTAAGAAGGTCAATTCCAGGTGCCTGTGTGTGCATGGGTTTTCTGTTGAGAATAGATGAATGCCAGATGGTAACACTTAGCTTTAATAACTGGCTTGCTTGGGAAGCTTGGAAAATTCTAGAGGAGCAACAGAGAGGCTGGCGGGTCAGTTCGCATGAGAGACTGGAATGAAGGCAACCGGCAGCACCGCGATTGTCAGGGTCTGTCTGTCCCCACTGAGTCACCTGCGTCTAGAGCAGTGTCTGGGTTCTGGGATGTGCTCAGTAAATATCTTAAGATTAGTTTACTTGTCTTTATGTGTCCGTGTTTATTTTGGTATGCCCAACTGTATGTAAGCACCTACAGACACCAGAAAAGGGGCACAGGTCCCCCAGAACTGGAGTTTTGGGCAGTTGTGTGTTTTGCTTACCTTATTATATAAGTTCGGGTAACTGAATTCAGGTCCTCTGGCAAGGCAGCAAGTGTCCTTAACCTCTGACCATCTCTCCAACCCCTCAGTGAATAACTTAAATGGTCTATGTACTGGCTGGTTTTGTGTGTCAACTTGACACAAGCTGGAGTTATCACAGAGAAAGGAGCTTCCGTTGAGAAAATGCCTCCATGAGATCCAGCTGTAAGGCATTTTCTCAATTAGTGATCAAGGCGGGAAGGCCCCGCCCACTGTGGGCGGTGCCATCCCTGGGCTGGTAGTCTTGGGTTCTGTAAGAGAGCAAGCTGAGCAAGCCAGGGGAAGCAAGCCAGTAAGTAACATCCCTCCATGGCCTCTGCATCAGCTCCTGCTTCCTGACCTGCTTGAGTTCCAGTCCTGACTCCTTTTAGTGATAAACAGCAGCATGGAGGTGTGAGCTGAATAAACCCTTTCCTCCCCAGCTTGCTTCTTGGTCATGATGTTTGTGCAAGAATAGAAACCCTGCCTAAGACAGTCTGGGAATCTAGTTCCTTTGAAATCTAAAGAAAAGAGGAAATGATTTCAAATAATGGGTGATAAGATCTAGGTGAGGCTGTGACTTGAAATGCCAGGGTGGGGGGTACCCAGAGGAGAAGAAGGGGAGGGGAGAAGGGGAGGACTGTGAAAGGGGGTGACCTGAAGGGGGTGCTGAGAGGGATGTAAAGTGATTAAGTAAATAATAATAATAATAATAATAATAATAATAATAATAATAATAAAGCAGGACATGGTAGGAAGAAGGAAATCTGTAGGAGTCGGAGGACAGGAGAAGGTAATGAGAAATTATGTTAAAAGTATATTATATTGATGTATAAAATTATGAGAGAGAGAGAGAGAGATTGAGATCTAGGTGAGATAGTGAGGGAGCTGTCCTTCATGTGACCACGCTGACACATCACCAGTGGTGTCCACGAAAGCCATGAGCTTTCTGCCCTCTCAAGCTTCTAAAACACAAGGCCATCTAAATCTTACATTCCTCAACAAAACGCACAAAAGCTAAGCCATGAGAACTACAGTCAATGAGCTTGGGAGATATTTCAACCAGTAAAACACTTGCCGAGCACCCATGTATAAAATTAGGCATGACAGTATCATTAATAGTATCAGGGATTGGTTCTTATCCATGAGATGTGTCAGTCCTTGGTTGGCCACTCCCCCAGTCTCTGCTCCATCTTTGTCCCTACACATCTTGTAGGCAGGACACATTTTGGGTCAAAGGTTTTGTTGGTGTTCTTATCCCTCCACTGGGAGTCCTACCTGGCTACAGGAGATGGCCACTTCAGAGTCCATATCCCCCACTGTTAGGAGTCTCAGAGTCACCCCCATAGCCTCTCTCATCCCAGGTCTCTGGTGAGTCCTAGAGATGCCCTCTCCTGCCTGCCACCAATTTCCATTCTCTCTTCCTTGCTCTTCCTGTACCCAGTTTCTCCCACCCCATTCTCCTCCATCTCCTCTCTCCCATCCAGATCCCTCCCTCCATCTACCTCCGATGTCTATTTTATTTCCCCTGCTGAGTGAGATTCAAGCATCCTTCCTTGAACCCCCCTTGCTATTTGGCTTCTTTGGGTCTGTGGATTGTAACATGGTTACCCTGTTCTTTATGGCTAATATCCACTTGTAAGTGAGTTCATACCATGCATGTACTTTTGGTTCTGGGAGCCTAGCATAACTGTCCTCTAAGAGGCTCCAACCAGCAGCCAATAGAAACAGATTCAGAGACCCACAGCCAAACATTAGATGTAGCACAGGGAATCTTGTGGAAGAGTCAGGGGAAGGATTGAGGGACCTAAAGAAGACAGAGACTCCATGGGAAGACCAACAAAGTCAACTAACATGAACCCTTAGGGCCTCCCAGAGACTAACCAAAGAACAAGCATGGGCTGGACCTAGGCTCCCCCACATATATAGCAGATGAGAAACTTGGTCTACATGCAGGTTCCCCAACAACTGGAGTAGGGAGGTTGTCTGTGACTCTGTTGCCTGCCTGTGAAACCCGTTCCCCTAACTGGACTGCCTTGTCTGGCCTCAGTGGGAGAGGATTCACCTAGTCCTGCAGTGATTTGATGTGCCAGGGTGAAGTTGTACCCAGGGGGTCCTCCCCCTTCTCAGAGGAGAAGGGGGGGAGAAGGGTTTATGTGAGGGGGAACCAGGAGGGGGCTGCAACCAGGATGTAAAGTGAATAAATAAATAAATTAAGTAAAAAATAAGGCTGACCTCTAAACACATGCATATGCACTCCCGTGCACACATATGTATGTGTACAGTGTGCGTGAGTATGATCGAAAGACTTGCAGTGAATACCTTTGGTCCCATGCCTCTGATTTCATAGTCTTTCTCTTAGGCATTTCATTCTTACTAGAAAGGTCTTGCCTGAGCAGTTCAAGCCCATAGGCCTCTCTACCATGGGCATAGACTGCTGTTTTGTCTTTCATAAATCCTAAGACCTTGCTTTGAAGTGATGACTCAGAGAATCCTTTGTCAGGCCAACGGGGCCGTAAAAATATTAAATGTGGTTTTCAGCAATAAAGGTCTTTATGATCTTACTCACTTCCTGCCATGAAGCACTGCATTAAATTGTACTTTAAAGCAATTAATGACCTGCCTGAGATGTTTCACAAGGAATTTATTATTATACAGTCTAGAAACACTGATACAAACAGAGGGGTTAATTAAAGCAGTGGAGATGCTATAAAAATGTCATCTGCACCCCACTGCAATGTCACAGCCCAGCGGCACTGGGCACAAATTGTGTGCACCCGGACAAAATCCGGGGATTGAACTTAGGTCATCAGGCTTGGTTGCAACTACTCATCAAACCATCTCACTTGACCAACATCATTGTATTGATGAAATAGGACAGATTTCCACTTAGGCTTCTCATACCTTGGTGGGGACAAATACTCTGCAATAGGTGGTGGCCACCCTGGTTAAGAATCCCCACTTTGGGGGCTCTTAGCTTATAGATGGACCAACAATCCTCTCTGCCCTGTACTACCATTAACTTTTAAGGCCAACAAGAAATCAACAAAATCACTTCCTGCCTTGGATATAAATAAGACCTCTACTTTGCTAACTGGACCATCTCCCTGGCCAAGCAATCTATGGTAGGAAGGTGTTCTGATGTTTTGATCAGGAATCTGTGTGTGAACACTGATGGTCCTGTTCCCCAATTGGTTCTTGATGATCAATAAAGATGCTAGTGGCCAATGGTTGGGAGGGAAGGGGCTGGGTTCTTCCCAGGTTCACGCAGGCAGGCTAAGAGACACAGGAGGGGAAAGAAGATTTGCCATGCCTTGGAGAGAGAGAGAGAGAGACACCAGTTATGTGAGATCCTGGGTGGAGTGGCCATTGGCCGCTTCCCTGACTGGGCCTGGGGTAGAAAGGTGGGAAACTAGAAATGCAACTAAGTTGAGGGCAGATTTAGAGGTGTTGAGCTGGGAGTGAAGGTAAGGGCATGTTAGCCACAGGAGGCTTAGAAGTGCCCGACCATTGAGCTAAAAAGCATATTTAAAAATAAGCTTGTGTGTGTGTGTGTGTGTGTGTGTGTGTGTGTGTGTGTGTGTTTCATCTGCAGATCCAAGGGAACTGGGCAGGGGCTGGTAGCATGGAAGTAGAAACTTCACTTCACACCACCATCTATTTAGGTTCCTTTCTCAGTGCAGTGCATCACTTTCAGCCATGCTCTCTCAAGTAGCAGCTGTCTTCTCAAAAGTTGGGCTGCCAGGCTCCACTTTCAGACAAGAGAGAATTACAAACCCAAGTCTTTTTAGAGCTGTGCACCCACCACTACCACCACCACCACCACCACTACGCGCGCGCGCTCACACACACACACACCTGTGCATCCTTCCTGACACCAGTTCTTACTCCTCATCTTCCTCTCCGTGCTGAGCTGTGGGGAAATGGTACTGCCATCTTGCTCAGGACATCTGAGCAGGCAACCTGCTAATGCCCAAGGCATTTGCAAACCATTATGGTATGTGGGTAACAAGCCCCAGGTCTTGACCTCAGCAGCACTTCAAGTATGAGACTTTCATTCATGTTACAAAGAGAACAGAAGTGCATGCATTAGATTGCTGAGATTTAGAAAATGGCCAAGTACACTCCTGGTACACACCTGTTCTCTCTTAAGTCCTCATTGCTTGGCTGACCCATCCCATCTGCAGGAATAGTACCTGAAGGAACCTCTAGGAAGAAGTGATGTTCCTGGGGCTCATCTTACCCAAACATCAAAAACTGACATTAACTCCACAGTATTTATACAAATCACACTCCTGGCAAAGTCAGAGACCTGATCGCTCTAGGAAAACATGAGATTTGTGCTGATCCTGCTTGCAAGTATTACTGTAATTTTCCTTTTCTTGAGAAGGCTGAACCAATTCTGTTTGACATGAGTCCTCTTCGGGCCCCAAGATTTCTGGGAAGTCTCTTTGTGCGGAGCCAAAGTCTTGATTTAATTACCCTGACAATATGCAAACTTTTGAGGCCGTTTGCCCCTGAGACTGAAATGTGGATGTTGTTTTAGATGGGTGCTTGGCTGGAAAGATTACCACTCGATCTGGTAATCTGGACTTAGGAAAACATATTTTGGTGGTTCTCTCAGTCACAAGTGCTCGAGAGCTGACCTCCAAAGAAAGCTTCAGACTTTAAATCACTCTGACCACCCTGAAAATTTGAGATGTATGACCCCACGTCCTCACAGGAACCTACACTACAAAGCTAAATGTTTCTCCACTGGGGGAGGGGAATGAATAATTGTTCTAGGTAGTTTTCTTAGAAAGAAATTATCCAGACTTGAGTTGAAAAAGCAAACACAGGGCAAGGGGCTGAGGTGGGGGTGGGGGGGTACATTTTCTTCCTAGAGAGATTTCTTAATTCTGGCCTGAAACATTCTATGAAAAGCATTTTAGGGATGTTTTCTCAGAAGAAGATTCAGGAGAATGTTAGGTGATAAGTGTTTCTTCCTCTAATGTGGACACCCTGTACCAGCCAGGCACATTGCCATAAAAAGAAGCCTGCCAGAGGTCTCTCTCTCTCTCTCTCTCTCTCTCTCTCTCTCTCTCTCTCTCTCT
>JADRCH010000118.1:1557068-1575433 GCA_019843965.1 Rhynchomys soricoides | reverse complement strand
CTCTCTCTCTCTCTCTCTCTCTCTCTCTCTCTCTCTCTCTCTCTCTCAGCAAAGCCAGGAATCCATTCACCTCTCCAGTGCTATAAAATTATCACCTTAGCAGAGGGCTGTGTTTGCTTTCTCCTTTAGATGATTGTTTCCCTTCCTTTTGGCCCAGGACTCTTTAGTCACAGCACACATGATCCCAGCTTGGACAACCCGACTTCCTACCCTCTGAATCTGGCTTCAGTTATGGAGACAAATGAGCTGGAAGGACTGGATGAAGCTCTCCTCCGAGTAATACCCTCAGGAACCTGCTCCCTGCCCCTTAGACACGTGCCCTCTCTGAGACCCTGCTGCTGAGCTTGTCTGTGGACTGTGTGACCCTAAATGAACCAGAACTGTTCTCTGTTCATTTCCTACAAAGAGCCCCAATTGAAAGGCAATTGAACCTCCAGGTGAATACTCCAATAGCCATGTAAATATGCTGACCAGAAAAGAGGCAGAAGGGTACTCATTCTGCAAGCCTGAGGATCTGAGTTCAAGTCCCCAGTCAGCACCTGAAGAAAGAGCCAAGCTTGGTCACACATGCCTGTGACCCCAGTGCTGTGAGATGCAGAGACAGGAGGATCACTGAGGCTTGCTGGCCTCAGAGAGGGGCTCTGCCTCAAAATAGCAGAGTCTGATAGAACAAGATTCTATGTGTTCTTCTCTGACAGCCACGGGTATATTATGCCCTTCTGGCCTCTGCAGGCACCCATAGGTACACCTGCACTTGCATGTGTGCTATATAATGCACATACATAAGAGAGAGCGACAGAGACAGACAGACAGAGACAGTGGTTAAAAATACTCTCTGCTCTTACAAAGGACCCGGGTTCCCAGAGCCCATATCACATAGTTCACAGTTGCCTATAACTCCAGCTCCAGGGGATCTGACACTGTCTCCTGGCTTCCATGGGCACATGTACAAACATGCATACACACATACAGATAAATAAATGTTAAATAAATATTTTTTAAATGGGGAGTAGAAAGATATTTTATGAAGCTAACATAATTTCCATATCATTCAATCTCCAAGTCACCTCTGGAGGGACAGGAAAACTGTAAATAATTTAACTCAGAGGTGGAAGGACAAACTCAAAACAGTCTAGGTAGGAAGCCTTCAAAGTGGAGCTACAGCTTTGAGACACAAACCACTGAAATCCCAGACTTCAAGGCACCTGTGATACCAAGGGCTTCCCTGACAGTCTCAGTGAAACCCTAGTTCTGCCCCCACCACAGGCTCTCCTAGAGAAACTGAACTAGCAGGCTCCCATGGCACACAGTGGAAGGGAGGGTGTCCTGCATGGTGGACAGGTAGTGCTTCCTTCAGATCCTTCCCCTCACCCCCTGAGGTGGGAGTGAGAGCAGAAGTCCTAACGTGCCTGACAGTTCACTGGTCCACAGATGTACACATGAGCTCGTATAAAACTTCAGGACCATAAGAGAAGACCAGATGCCATCATGTGATCCAGGAGAAGACCTCATCATGTGATCTTACAAAACTAGAAAGATGAAGAGATGGATGGAGTTGTCCTGGAGTAATGTGTTTCAGGGAGAAGAAAATGCACAGCAGGAAAAGCCACTGTAGCCTACCACTATTGTGGTATTAATGTGCATGCAGACACACACACACATGCATCACTTACACACACATATTACATACATATACACACACATATGCATATCAATACACACATCACATACACACATTATGCACACACATCACATACATCATACATACACATATCACATACACATACATCACATACACACATATTACATACATACATCATATACACACATCACATATACATACATACACCTATACATACACACATATCACATACATCATGTATACATTACATACACACACATACATATCACATACACACACATTACATACACATACACACATACACACATATCACATACACACTTCTACACATATAAACACATCACATACACGCACACATATATCATACATACACATCACACATGCATACATTACATACACATACACATATCAATGCATACACACATACACATATCACACATGCACATACCTACACATACACACACACAATCTTCAAGGCCCACCCCCAGTGACCTACTTCCCACAGCAAGGCTTCACTTCCCAAAGGCTCTAGAACCTCCCAAGACAGCACCACCAGCCAGGAGCCAAGCCTGTGGGGACATTCACATTCAAACAATTTTTCTTGGTGGGAAATGAAAACCAATTGAAAGACTGGGAGTTTGAAGCCTGAGACATAGAGAGAAGCCATTATGAATAAAATAACCAGTTAAAAGACCGACATACAAGGTCATTCCTGAAAGGCAGGTATCTAAGAGTTCAGAATCTCTGTTCTGGAAACAAGAGAGGGAGGGATGGGAAATTAGCAATTTTGTTATCTCTGATGAGCCTCTAATTTTTAACATTTAGCTACTTGCAGATAATTCTCTGATTAAAATCTGAATTAACTTTCCAATCCATCAGCATTAGGTCAAAGGTTAATGACATCTTGAGATGCTAATGGTTTTTATGGCACAGGAACTGCACCTCTTAGAACCAAAGCTGTACCCCAGGGCCCAGGGCCCAGCTCTCTGATACTGTGTCATAAGAACTCTGTCATCACAACCTACTAGCAGGGACCTTGTACACTCTGACTGTAGAGTAATGCATAATGAGATGCATGCAATGATTTGGGGATTCAAAGCCTTTTTAAAAATTAATAGCAGCATCTTTATAAGTAGAAATCTGCATTTATATTATAGGAACATAATGAAAATATCCAATCTGCATTTATTTGACTTAACACTAGGGTCTTCCATTATATTGTTGTATAAAAATTGTCCATAATGAAGTAGGAAAGATGGCTCTGCTCTTGGGAGCTTGCTGCAATACCAGAGGGCCCACGTAGTTCCCAGCACCCACATCAGGTGGCTCAGAACCATCTGTTTATAACTCCAGCTCCAGAGGATTCCACAGCTCTGGCTTCCAAAAGCACCTGAGTCACCTGCATTCATAAGCACATGGATACATGCAGACACACACACACACATTACACACAATCACACATTACATACACACGCTTTCATATATACACATCACACACACATTATGCACACACACATCACACACTCATTGCATACACATACACATAGACACACATACAAACATATTACATGCACATACACATAGACACACATACACACTCATTATATACACAAACATATAGACACATTACATACACATACATGTAGACACACATATATACACATTACATACGCACATACCTACACATACACATGCATCACATACACACATCACCCACACACATTACATACACACACATCACATACACATCACACACACATTACATACACAGACACAGACACACATACAAACAGATTACATGCACATACACATAGACACACATACACACACATCACATGCATACACCTACACTTAAAAATAATAAAAATAAATCTTTAAAAGAAATCATCAAGGAATGTAGGGCCATGGCTCAGGGGCCAAGTGACTGCCTAGCACAGAGCAACCCTCTGCACCACAGAGGAGAAGTCACTGAACTAAATGTAGCACAGGAAGACTTAGCATTTCTGAGGTAAGATCACCTCCAGAAAAATACATCTTCACAAATATAACATTAAATATGCAGTGGCATTCTAAAGGAGTACTAAGCAAATAATTCTCATAAAAATAAATTCATGTTCAAAACCAGTCACTAGGATGGAAATGAAAACATTTAATAAATGGTAAAGCAAGAACTAACACTGAGGGTGAGCTGAGGGTGAGGCTCCTGAGCTGAAGGTGCAGCTCTGGATGTAGAGTGCTCGGCTGACAAGCACACCGTGCCTTTGCATAACATGGGCCATGCCCTGGGTTTGATCCACAGCACCACACAATCCAGTCATGATGGCTCATGCCTACAATGCCAGGTGGGGTGGGGGAAAGGCAGGGAAATCAGATTGTCAAAGTTATCATCAGCTACACAGTAAGTCCAAGGCCAACCTGGGCTACACAGTTAGTTCAAGGCCAGCCTGGGCTACATAGTGCCATTCTTAACTTTCAAGAAAGGATTAAGACTTAGTGTTCAAATGTTCCTTTTTAAAAAGCAAGGTAAATCATCTTATTTTCATTTTCTGTGCTTGAGAAAGAGGTAAGTGTGGGGTACATGTACACGGGCGGCGGCAGACCCATGCACTTTAGCAGGTACGTGGGGAGGCCGCAGGAGGGAATGGGTGTCCTTCTCTATGGCTCTCTGCCTTATTCCTTTGAGGCATGGTCCCTTCCTAAACCCTTTTGGGGACTTAGGTTTTTGGCTAGGACGGCAGTCACCAAGCTCCATGAAACCTGTCTTGAACCCTCACAACATGGCCATTACATGGACAAACAAGACAGGGCTCGTTATGTGGGTGCTGGGATCCAAACACAGATACTCAGAGTGGCACAGAAAGTGCTCCTAATCCATCCATAAATTTTACAGGATTATTCAACTGCTACTGAGAATCTCTTAAGACTGTAAAGAATCTGGGGAACTCATGAGAAGGCAGACCGACCACACATGTCATCCTGGGGTCCCTACAGCTGCAAACACACCACCGCTGAGCTAATACCTTGATAGATGCTTGAGTCTATAACCCAGGCTCACTTCACAGTCCTCAAGGCTGAAGAGGTTACTAAGCCTTTAGCAGCACTGGCACCAGCTGCTCTTGCAAAGGACCAGGGTTCTATTCCCAGCACCCATATGGTATCCCACAACTGCCTGCAACTACATTTCCAAGGGAAGTGATAGCCCTCTTTCGGCCTCATTGGGCATCAGGCATTCATATGGTACACAAACATACATGTAAGCAAAGCATTTGTATACATAAAACAAAAATAAGTCCTTTTTTAAAAATCACACACACACACAAAAAAAAATAATAAAATATCACATTTTTCCTGCCTCCCTGCCCCCAGATACTAGCATTATAGGTGCTCACCACCATTCCCAGGCTCTAACTTAACAATAAATTTTGAAGATACTTCTGTATGTTTTTTTTTTTTTTTTTAAACGAATCTGGATCTTTTATTGGCATGGAGCTTTTGCTTCCAAGAATGCACTTACAGTGCATTCTGTCGTCTTTACTGCAGTCAGACTTACTCTTATTCCACTAGACTGAAGACAGTTTCACAGACCATGAGATGCACTGCAGCAGGGCTACAGTACCATAGTCCAGTTTCCACTACGTTCAACACACCGGGGCTGTTCAGACTTGGTGCATAAGAGTGCCTTTTCATTTCCATTGAAAGAATGAACTATCCCTCTCAATCTGAGACACAATCACTTTAGGCTTTAACGTCTTAATTGAAAAAAAACACCAGCACTATCAAGGTAAAGAGGACTGTCTGATTGGTGCTGTAATCCCAGCACTTGGGAAACTGAGACAAAGGGATTGGCCTGGAGTACACAGTGAGCCCAAGGACAGCCTGGCTATATTTAAGACCCTAAAAAGAGAAGAAAAATAAAACCAAGAAATGTTAAAGGAGGGAGGGGAAGGAAGGAAAGGGGGGGTAAAAAAGAGGGGAGGGGAGGGAGGAGAGAGGGAGGGGAGGGAGGAGGGAAGGGAGGAGAGGGAGGGGAGGGAGGAGAGGGAGGGAGGATGGGAGGGGAGGGGGGAGGGGGAAGGAAGATGGGATGGAGGGAGGGAGGGAAAGGGAGGCTAGGAAAGGGGAGAGAAGAGGGGAGAGAAGGAGGGGGAGGGGAGGGAGGGGAACTAAGAATGTAAGGAGTGGACTGGGGGAAGAGAAGGGGGGATTGGGGAGGGCAGAAGGGAGAATAAGAGCCCTGAGCTCTGTGAACCAGCTTTTGGCTTTTCTACACTTGTACTTGAACAATTTACCTCTATCTATAAAATAATAAATTGGCAAATGTTAATTTATAGATATCATTTGTCTTAGGGTTTCCGTAGCTGTGATAAAACACCATAAACAAATCAACTTGGTTTTACTTGGCTTAGTCTTCCACATCACTGTTCATTGTCGAAGGAAGTCAGGGCAGGAACCTGGAGGCAGGAGCTGATGCAGAGGCTGCTTACTGGCTTGTTTCTCATGACTTGCTCATCCTGCTTTCTTATAGAACCCAGGACCACCAGCCCAGGGTGGCACCACTCACAATAGACTGGGCCCTCCCACATCAATCACCAATTAAGAAAAATCCTACAAGCTTGACTACAGCAATTCCTATGGAGGCATTTTTTTCAACTGAGACGTCCTCCTCTCTGATGACTCTAGCATGTATCAAGTTGATGTAAAACTAGCCAGGACATTATTTGTATCTGATACTGATATTGATACCCAGTGGGATCAGAAAATACAGACTGAAAAGGAAAGAAATTTTGATTATTGTCTGGTAGCTATCACTTAGAGAAAACTAATTCAAAACCAGTTGCCATATGGACTTACAGAAAGGGATATTTCTGAATCCTAACAGGGCTATTAATTCATTGCTCAGCACATTGCTACAAGCTGCCATCTAAGAGTGGCTGAGACCTGCTTCCTAGAAACAGACTCGAAAGAGTGAGCCAGGGGTCAAGGACACCCCAAGAACACACCCCATAGAATCAACTAAGCAGGGCCCATAAGGGCTCTCAGAGACTGGAGCCACAAACACAGACCCTGTATGAATCTGAGCTATATGTATGCATTAAGATTGGCATTCTTGTGGGACTCCCAACAGTGGGAGTTGAGGTATCTCTTTCTACCTGCACTTGGGACCCTTTTCCTCCTACTGGGTTGCCGTGTTCAGCCTTGATGAAAGTGTTTGTGCCTGATCTTATTGTAGCTTGTTATGCCATGTTCTGTTAGCATCCCTGGGGAGCCTGCTTTTTTTTTTTTTTTTTTTTTTAAGGAAAATGGATCTGAGGGGAAGAGACTAGGAGGAGTAGAGGGGGGGAAACTGGTGGGGGATGTTAATATATGAGAGAAAAAGAAAGAAGGAAAGAAGGAAGAGAGAGAGGGAGGGAGGGAGGGAAGGAGTTGAGCTGGGCCAGCCAGTGGCAGTTCCTTATGCCCCCTCGGCCTCTACAAACCCTCTGTCCCTCACTTTCTTGTGTTAGATGCTTGTCAACCTAATGTCTATTTGTACAGCACACAGAATCATAGTGTACATGAAGCCTCTGAGAAAGTTAGGTACAAGTTACATACAAGTGGCATTTACCCTGCAGCCTCTGAGGGTCACTGCGAAAGTCTACCTTTCCAACTACCCATGTCAATCAAATGCCTCCATAGTGCAAGTCCATCCCTGGGCAGATGCTTTTGGAGCATCCACTGGTTTTGTTTTTGAGACAGTCTCACATGTAGCCCATGCTGGCCTGGAGCTCACTATGTAGTTCAGGCTGGCCTTGAACTCTTGGAAACTTTCCTGCCAAGAGCTGGGATGATCTCCATTCCCTCAGCTCACTGTGTAGATCATCCTGGCCTCAAACTCGGAGATCCACCTGCCTCTGCCTCCTGAGCACTGGGATTAAAGCCATTGGCCACCACCCATAACATAAATATAGTTTTTAGAGAGGTAATTTTGCACAGCAGACAAATACACAAGCAGCGCCATTTCCCTCTCCAGTGTATCTTATGGGCACCTGTCTCCATCTACATTGTATCCTGGAGCACCATCTTAGTTACTTACTGGGACCAAACACCTGAAAAGAAGCAATGCAAAGGAGGGGGCGCTTGTTTGGGCTCAGGGTTTCAGTGGATACTCTGTCTTAATGATAAAGACATGGTCTCAGGAGCATGAGGTATCTGGTGTTGCACCTGTAGTCGAGAAGCAGAGAGCAGATGGGAAGGGGACTGGGCTACAAAACCTCAAGGGCTAGAGACCCACTTCCCCCAGTGAGACTCCATCTTCTGAAAGTTCCTCAACTCTTAAAATGGTTTCAGTGCTAGGGACCAAGAGTTCAAACACGAGGACCTGTGGGGGCATTTCACATTCAGAACAGGACAAGCCTCATGATGAACCTCTAGGAATCAGCATCGTGTCTATCTATGGATATTTATCTGATTTCAGTCATGGATTTTCAAACACAGCTTAGTGAGATAAATTTGTTCTTAACATGGTTTGTTGTATGATTCTTTAAAATTAATTACCTAGCACTTGACTCTGTTGTCCTAAGGGAGTATCTAATGTAAATAGAGATATAGGTAGGAGTCTGGGGCCAGGCAGAAGTACCAGGGAAGAGGTAGGTGGCTTCCAAATGCTCAGAGGTGTTGGTGTGGGGTAACTTTTTCCAAAATATGTTCAAAACCAAATTCACAGAAATATCCCTGTGTTGTTTGTTGAATGTGAAATATCACCCCATGTCAATAATTTGTTTTCCATTTGGTTGCCACTGGAGCAGAGGCTGGGTTTTCATCTGCCCTACTTCCTGTTTGCTCTCGGCTTTCTGGTCTACCCAGATGAACAGTCTTCATATTCCAACTGCTCCAACCATAAGCTATTCCTGCCTCCTCCGTGCCTTTCCCCTCAATAAGGAGTGTATCCCCGCAAAACATGAGCCAGGACAAACCCTTCCTCCCTTAAGTTGCTTTTCTGTCTGGTATTTGGTCATTTCAATAAGAAACATAATGGACCTCATGTTAATTCTCTGGGAGGGAAAGAAAGAAATCTAAATCTAAGCAAGTGTCCACTATATAGTGGCTCCTTTACCATGTGCCAGAAGTTACTACAGACCCCAAAGGGGTGGATAATGGAAGGACACTGAACTGACCAAGATGTTCTTTCAGAGTGAAGATGCTAGGGAGATGACCTAAGCTTCTGAATGGGAAACTGAGGCATGACCTCTAAATTCCATATGTGCTCCTTGACACTGACTTAGCAACATTGGCCCACTCGATGGTGGTATACCATTTTCCCCACAGCTGTGATTCTGATTTTCCCTTTCTTTTTATTTAATAAGACTTATAGCTTAAATATAAGGTTAAAAAGTAGCAACTGGGTGGCCATGAAACACTGAGACTCCTGGCTCAGAGCTCCTCACTGATGTCTTTTTGACAGCTTTCAAGCTGAGCTGTTGCATCTCATCAAACATGGTCCCTTCCAGACCCAATTTCTAAATTCACACACCAGATGAAGTGTTCTCCACCTGGAGATGATCATGATTCGGGCTCAGCCAAATGGGAGCAGCTCGCCTTCTAGACCACAGACTTGTGGCCCACCTTGGAGGCTGAAATGAAGCTACTGTACTTGCATCCCAGCCTCACCCAGGACCCACTAACAACATGGGCTTTCCACCATGGCTCCTGCAACCTGCTTTCTCCGACTGCCTCGCCGCACCCTCTCTAAGAGGCTGTGCTCTTCTGTGTGGCGAGGCTGGTGGAAAGTTGACCATCCAAGCCAAGAGCCAACACAGCCAGTGCTGGATAAATGTCTTGAAGTGCTTTCTCAAGGGACCCTTTCCAGGTACAGGAGCGCCTCGTAACCAGATTTGGCCAGAGCTGGCAGACTGCCTTGTGCGGGAGCACAGTAAAAATCAAACTACAGACACCGTTTGAAAAGCATAGAAAGCTCAATGCTGACATCTTATGTATTGAAACACTGTTACATAAAACTGACCACAAAGCCCCAAATTCATACTTTCCTACTTTGTGAGGCTGGTTACCACCAGGAATAAACCTGTGGAAGTGTGAGGCTGACTGTGTAGCCTCAAGAGGCCTGAGCATAAGACTGAACCTCGTTCCAAACCTTGGGGGTGAGATCAATGCCCTGGCCCTTGAGAGCAGCCAGGCCTGCGGCAAGGTGAGGGAGCCGGAGCTGTGGTCTCACCACACGAGTCTGGGGGCAAACACCGACCTGAGCCAGGACAGACCCAATAGTCGCTTCCGGGACCCCTTTCATGTACCTCATAAAGCCCCAGACACATTGGCACAGTTCACAGGATTTAATGAAGCGTAGGCCGTAGCTGGAGCCAAAGGGGCATTAGGGACTCAGAATGAGGCTCTTTCATACCCTGAGAGATGGTGATGCCGGAGGCCAGACTTCTGCAATAGCTTTCTGCTGAGAAGCTCATCGTGGAACTCTTCTGGTTTTCCTCAACATGTCAGTGACATCCACAGCAGGTCCTCCCCATCTTTGTCTTGAAGCCGAACCCAAAATAGTTCAGCCAACCCTGAGACTGGAGCTGGAATGTGAACCTCCTGAGTCTGCGTGGGAGGGCAATGGTGGGCGTTTACCCCAGGTTGAGCTCCCTTCTCTGCCTAATCCAATCTGTACAAGTCCACCCAGGAGAAATTCCCTGTGATGCTTCTCACCCAAAACACCCTAATGCAGACAACTAAGGGTGGTGTAGTTAGTTCCACTCTGTTCTTCCTTGGGCAATGGAACACCTTGGGCTTCCGTGCACATGCTAGTAATGTGTGATCCTGCACCCAAACCTGAAGGAATGAAGGAATGCCACTGGGAGGAAAGCTTTATTTTGGCTCACAGTTTCAGAAGCCTGTCAAAACAGGGAAGACATAGTGGAGAACTCCATCCATGGAGCTGGAAGAGAGGTTGATGGCGGCACACGACCAGAGAGCAGAATGTGGGCCTGTCAGGAGTAGTGCTACAGCTCTCTCCTAGTCTTGACTGTCATGAAACACTAGACTCCATCTCCTAAAGATCCCACTGCCTCCTAACTACCATAGCCAACTGTGCTGAACTGGTGTCTGTGGGGGACAATTCACAGTCAAACCTGCACTGCAAGTCATGCTAGTGCAGACTTTGGGTGTTAGACAAGACTTGTATCATCCCTGACCCTAATAATGCAATAATCTTGGTTTCTCCTAAAAACCCAGAACCTCCACATCCAAAAATTATCAAAGCAAGAGAAAAGGTGCCACCACAACTGTCACTCTGTGCTCCTGCATAGACCTCAGCAACTCCAGACAGCTAATAAATAAGTAGTCTCTTCTCCAAAGATGGCCTGGAGTCAGGCGAAAGAGATGCTTGGAAGTCAGGCCTTCCCATATTTTAGTACCAGTGCTGCTGTGTCCCACTGTGAAAACTCTAGTTCCAAGCCCTCCAGGACTTCCTGCTAGCAAGTGGAGCTGAGGATACACGAGGGATAGACGGATTCGTCTGGAAGGAGTGCGGTCAAGATCTTGGCATCCAGAGTGGAGACCATAACAACCACCTGAATGTGGGAACAGCTTTGGCACGGAGCGCGGGTGGAAACTGGAGGAGCAGAGAGGATTCCGAGGGACGCTTTAGTGAAATGTGTAAGTTCAGTGAGCACATGGTTTATATGAGTCGGGACCATGGCTATGGCTGAGGACTCAAGGAAACCTAGGCAAACTCTACAGAGAAGAAAGGAGCTCTTACACGGAAGCAGAGAGCTTCATCGCCACTGCCAGTCTGCTGGGAAGAAAGTTCCCTGGTGAACTGAGTGGCCCAGCTGAGAAGCTGAGAAGCTGAGTTCAGTTCTCTTATGGCTATGGCCAAACACTTGACACACATCTTAAAGAGAATGCACATGTTTTATCTTATGGCTTCTTGAATTTCCATCCATCCATCTCTAGTTCCTATTGACTCCAGGCTCTAAGCGAGGCCGAACAGCACAGTGGTGGGCGAGGTGGCTGTGCACTTCATGGTGGACAAGAAGGAGAGAAAGACAAACTAGAAACCAGGTGTAACCTTCAAAGCCAGGCCTTAGTGACCACATCTCCCAAAACTACGCCATCTGCTGAGGACTAAGTATTTTCTCAGACCATACCAGACTGGTATGTGAAAATCTGTAATGGCTATTCTTGGTTGTCAACTTCAGTACATCTGGAATTAAGCAAAACCCAAATACCTAGGCACACTTGTGAGGGATTTTTTTTCTTAATTAAATCATTGAAGTGGGAAGACAAACTTTGAAATCAAATCTTTGAGGTGGGAAGACCCATCTTTAATCTGGGTCACACCTTCTGCTGGCAGCCTACATAAAGACATGAAGAAGGAAGCACTTGCTCTCTGCCTGCTTGCTCTCACCTCCATGGCAAGTCTAGTCCTTCACCGGCACTAGAGCCTACTTTTTCAGAAATCCAGCATCTACTGAAGACCAGCTGAAACTCCAGCCTCCTGAATTGAACAACTACTGGATTCTTGGACCTTCCATTGGTGGACAGTCATTGTTGGACTAGCTGGACCACAGCCTGTAAACCATCCTAATAAATCCCCTTAATATAATATATATTTTATATACTTGTTTTTACATATACATGATCATATATTAACATATTCATATATCATGTCATATATATATATATATATATATATATATATAAAATGAAAAATACTCATTCTGTATGTTCTGTTTCTCTAGAAGATCTTTACTAATAGAGACTGCTAGATAGAACCAGCCAGGAAGCCATTAAATACAGGTCATACATCTCAGAAAAGAACATAAAGTGAAAATCAAGAAAATTAAGGAGGTCAGTGTGCACTGTGGTAAAAACACTCTACAGGTTTATAGTTTGGGCCACGAGTTCATGCAATGAAATAATAGGACTTTCGAGAATTTAAAGACATTTTCTCTCTCATCAGAAGTTTACAGCTTAAAGGGGCCTGTTTAAATTTGTTATGCGTGTTTTCTAGTGCAGTAAATTCCAAAAAGAGTCACCAAAGACCCATACCAGTTATTAAGGAACGTGGCTGAGATGCTCTCAGCTTTGACTGGAAAGCACAGGAAAGATAAAATAAAAAGCCACAGACTTTGCTGGGCAGTGGTGGCACACGCCTTTAATCCTAGCACTTGGGAGGCAGAGGCAGGTAGATTTCTAAGTTCAAGGCCAGCCTGGTCTACAGAGTGAGTTCCAGGACAGCCAGGGCTACACAGAGAAACCCTGTCTCGAAAAACCATTAAAAAAAAAAGCCACAGACTTAAGACTTCTGTGACACAAGAAGCAGGATGAAAAAAAGCGCTCAGCTGTAACCCTGACTGACATGGAGAAAGGAGATAGCCCAGAGGTCAGAGTGCTCAGAGGTCAGATTGCTCAGAGGTTGGAGAGCCCAGAGGTCGGAGTGCTCGGAGGTCAGAGTGCCCAGAGGTTGGAGAGCATAGAGGTCGGAGTGCCCAGAGGTCAGAGTACTCAGAGGTCAGATCGCTCAGAGGTCAGATCGCTCAGAGGTCAGAGTGCCCAGAGGTCAGAGTGCCCAGAGGTCAGAGTGCCCAGAGGTCAGAGTGCTCAGAGGTCAGAGTGCTCAGAGGTCAGAGTGCCCAGGAAGCAGAGGCAAGGGTGATGCTGAGGACCCCCAGCCAGAGCTATGGCAGTCCCAAGGAAGGCCCACATTCTCCCCACTGAGTTTCAGGGCTGCCTGGGGCTCTATGTGCTGCCCACCTCCCATATTCTGAGCAGGAGCAGCTAGGGCCATTATCCAGGAGGAAAACAACTTGCCTTTGTGGATCATGGGTTGCACACAGAGAGGAATAGCGGGAGCAAGACAGGATAATAGAACACACATAGAGATAACAAAAGCAGAGGGGAACTGTGCAGAATCCACAGCAAGGCTGTCGGGAGGTGAATAACAACTAAGTCAAAATAAAATGTCAACGTGAGACCTATTTCTCTGAGTCCAAACAAAATGTATTAGAAAAAGGTGGGGTAGGGAGCTGGTTCTGTTACTAAAGCACTTGCCACACAAACCTGCAGGTCTGAGTTTGGTCCCCACCACACACATTTAGAAGTCTGGATATGGTGGTATGAGCTTGTAATGCCAGCACCAGGAAGGTGGTGACAGCAGGATCCTTAGGACTGAAGGAACAGTCAGGCTAGCCTGCTTGGTGGGTTTCAGGCCAGTGAGAGGCCCTGTCTGAAAGAAAGCAAGAGAGCGAGAGCAAGAGCGAGAGCGAGAGCGAGAGCGAGAGCGAGAGCGAGAGCGAGAGAGAGAGAGGAATTCATCTAAGCAACAACCCCTAAAGTTGTTCTCTGGCTTTGTAATGGCTAATCTTGGTGTCAACTTGACCACATTTGGAATTACCTAAGACCTAGGCAGCTAGGCACACCTGTGAGGGATCATTTTTGGCCAGATTATTTGAAGTCATAAAACCCACCCTAGATATGGGCACACCCTCTGGTGGCAACCCAGTAAAATAATGTAGAGGAAAGAAGCTTACATGTTTTGCCTGATTGCCCTCACTCTAGCTGGCAAGATCATCTACTCTGCTGCTGAAGCAATCCTTCCCTGATGTTAGAGGCTACTTCCTCTAACACAGATGAAAGCTGCTAGCTTTCTAGGACATGCTTGGCACTCTAGCGCCAGATGGGATTATTGAGACATCTTATCTCATGGACTGAACAACTAACAGATCTTTGGCTTTTTCATCAGGAGACAGCCATTGTTGGACTACTCAGACCACATCCTGAAAGCCACTCTAATAAATGTATGTTTGCATGTGTATGTATGTATGTATGTGCATTTCATTCTATCAGTTCTGTTCCTTTGGAGCACCCTAATACATACATGCATGTAACCTTCTCTCACTCCTGATACAGACACTGTGGGGGTGTTACGGAGGACATTTCCAGATGAGCTCATCTGTATACAGACTTAGCCTGGATAACAGCATCCTAGACTTTAAGGAAGAATTATAATGAGGTTTGAGTTAGGGTCATGTTATGAGGGACCGCATGCACTTTTCATGTAGAAGGGATCTAAAGATGAGGGTTCAAGTTAGACTGTGATTGCTAACCAAGGTGGCCTGTTAGATTCTCACCCTCCTCTGTCCCCTACTACAATGCGCCCAAAGTCATCAGCGTGACCAGCAGTTAGTGGTGCTCTACCGAAGCCAAGACTGGTGCATAAGGACACCGTGAATCAATCTGTTCTCTCACAGACTGACTGTGCTGTAGGAAGCAGCAGGCACCATGAGCCACCCTGCAAGAGGACCCACATAGTAAGAAATCAAAGGCTGACCCTAACAGCTGACGTCGAGCCTGGAGGTGCATCCTCTTGTCAGGTTTGAGACTTCACACAACTGCAACTCCACCAAACAAGGGAAACTCCCCAAGAGACACTGAGCCAGAACCATCCAGCAAAGTCACTCCTGGGTTCCTGCCCCTCATGAAGAATAGAAGAAAACAAACGTTTGTTTACTGACATGGTGAGGTTTAAAGTGAGTCATTACTAGCAGTAAAGATACATAACCAGTATAGTCAGCTCAATCGAATAATATGAGTGTGCATGTGTGCACATGTGCATTTCTCTACGAATGTATTTATGTCATTTTGAGATATGCAAATGCACATGGGTGCACCAAAAGACTAAAGGTCAGGTCAGATGCCTCCCTTATTCAGTCTCTGCTTTTTTTTTTTTTTGAGACAAACTCACTGAACCTGAGCTCACTGGTTGGGCTGCACTGACTGATGAGAAAGCTCTAGGATCCTCCTGTCTCTGGCTCCCTAGCCCTCATACATAGGAAGTGCAGCTGCTCTCAGCTTTTATATGGGTGACAGGGATGCAAACTCAGGTGTGCATGCTTGCACAGCAAGCATTTGGCCAACTAGACCATCCTCCCGGCCCCAGAAACATTCTTCTTGGTGTTGCAACAATGTAATAAAAGTAGCAGCCTTCTATTCTGGTAAAGTTATACACAGTCAGGTACTGCTTATGGATGGGACATAATCTAAGAAACAGCATCAGAGGCGCTTTTCCACCTCTGAATATCAAATAGCATCCTCACACAAACTCAGATGGCTACAGCATCTCAAGGCAATATGATCTTATGAGATGGCCATCCCATAGGTGGCCTGTCATTGACTGAATGGAATACTGCATTTATTATCTAATGGCATGAAGTACAATCATCAAGGCTTGGTCACTGTGTGTCACTCGCTCTGTGTCTGTAAGAGACGTAAACACCAAGAAATGATTTCTAGAATTAAGCTATCATTCCCAGAAAAAGATAACCATTTGTGACCTGTTGGTATTTAACACTATGCAAAGAGAAAACTTATTGATATAGATTTGGTGCCAAAACAGCTCTGTAATTGAAGGGGATAGAGCTGTTACCTTCCTGGTTGCTGTGAAATCATGCCTAACAGCTGCTTAAGGGAAGATGGGTTTATCTGGACTCACGGTGTGGAAGGATGCTGTCCATCATGTCCATCACGGTAGTATTGGGGCAGGAATGGTTATCACTCTCGATGGAACCGGAAGCAGGAAGAAAGAGAGGAGGGGGCAAGGAAGGCTCTAAACCTCAAAGGCCTCCCTGCACAACCTTCCAGAGCAGAGACACCAGCTGAGGACCAGTGTTCTAGCACATGAGACTGTTGAGGACACTTCACACTCAAGCTACAAAGAACAGGGAGGTATTCCACGCATCGATGCCTAGACCCGGAGTCAGATAGGAAATGGGTTTAATCAACTCACAGCCTTAGAAGACAGAGGGGACAAAACAGGGCATTTGGATCACAGTAGTTAAGACAGTGGGTCCCCAGACTGGAGACGGAGTTTTCAGACCTAGTAGGACGGGAAGTCGGGTGGAGCCAGGAAGAGAAGGGATACTGCAAGAGCCTAAAAAGGGTGAGATTCTGAGTCATCATTTCCACCACAGTGAGAATAGAGAAGGCATCTCCATAGCGTCTGCCTGACAAAACGCTGGACCGGGCTGGGACTAAATAAAGCAACAGGAAAGGGAGGGTCTTGTCAGCAGCCCTCAGTTCAGTGGGATGTTTTGACTACTGCTCGCACTCCTTGCTGTGAGCTGACTAGAGCCGGTACGCACAGTCCACATACATCATCCAAGGGGATTTTTTTCTTTTAATTTCAGAAACCCGGTCTCCCGCCTCATTCTGACCACATTAGAACCTGGCATGGTGCGACAGGGCTGGGTTTGACCCTGTCCCTGGAATAGTTGAGATGTCTCTCCTGTTCATTTTTCTCTTTCTCTCTCTCTCTTCTCAGTGCAGAGCCAGTGAGAGGAGCCAGGTGGAAACTAAGGCTCTCTGTTTATGACTGAACAGGTACACCACAAACAGCAATGCCAGTGTTCTGCCCATGGCCTCCCACACACCCAGACTGTCCCAAGCCCCACCTGGAAGGACCAGGCCCTGGTAGCCAGGACGATGGTCCCACGTCTGGACTTATTGAAACCAGGCTTATTTGCTTAAGAACAACATTCGAATAGAGGCCCCTCAGAAAACTCACATTTCCATATTGACTGGGGATTTTTGTTTATTACAAATGAGGTTAAGAAACCATTCTGTACAGTGGCTAAATGAAAAATCAACATGTGTTCAGAGAGCCTAGCAGCAACTGTGATAATAACTGCATTTTAGCATGTATTGCATGGCAGGACCCGCCCTTGAAGGCACCTGGGAGAGGGGCGGTCAGCATCCCCATCTCTCCAGGGAGAGAACGTGTTACAGATGGGCAACTTAACTGCAGGTGGCCACTCTGGGCCACCATGCAGGGCTACAACAGAAGGTGCCTTTGCCCTTCTGTGTAGCTGGGAATTTAAATGTGTATATATTATTTCAATGTATCTGACAGGAGGTGGCAAGAAATCAATTCTATTTTCTGCTATTTTGTATTATATATGTGTGTGTGAGTGTGTGTGCATGTTGGTCAGAGGACCGTTTGGGAGAAGTTGCTTCTCTCTCTCTCTCTACCATGTGAGTCCATCATCAGGCTTGGTGGGAAGCACCCCCATAAAGCCATCTCACTGCCCCTATGATTTTTGTTGTTTATTTTGAGATGGGATCTCATGTAGCCCAGGCTATTCTCCAACTCACTATGCATAGCCAAGGATGACCTTGAAGTTCTGATCTTGCCTCCACCTCCCAAGTGCTAGGATCACGAGACTGCTCCACCAAGTCTGGTTTATTTGGAAACTTAACCTAGGTCTTCATGCATGGCAGGCAAGCTCTCCTACAACTGTGGTCCAGTTCCAACCACAGTTGCACGGGGAAGGAGGAGTTATATCTTTAAAATATGTTTTCATACAAGCATTCAGGTGTTCTTGAAAGTCCCGGGCAATCTCCAGAGCCTGACTTATCACTCTGTACATCGCTTGGCTCTGACCGTGTTGTCATAGCCACTGGCTACTATGTGCATGGTGGCTGTCTTCTGAAGATAGTGGTAGAGGCATTACAAGAATAGATTGTCTTTGTAGTCTATCACACAGACTAGGACACTGTAGAGCATGGGGGAGGGGGGTTGTGCCAGATTGCATGAACTAAAGTTTTCACCACAATGCAACCTCAGTCCTTTGCACTTGTAGATTCCACATAGATCCATCACTACCAATCAAAAAGATCCTGAATAAAAATTATTCAACTCTACTGAACCTGGATATACTCTTCCTTATCCCACCCT
>JADRCH010000118.1:1540409-1553022 GCA_019843965.1 Rhynchomys soricoides | reverse complement strand
AAGAAGAAGAAGAAGAAGAAGAAGAAGAAGAAGAAGAAGAAGAAGAAATGTAGGTACTGGGCCTGGTGATAAAGACTTAGAATCTCATCGCTGGGGAGGATGAGGCAGGAAGTTCACAAGTTTGAGGCCAGCCTCGGCTACAGGACACCATCCATCCATCTATCTATCTGTCTGTCTGTCTGTCTGTCTGTCTGTCTATCTACCTACCTACCTATCCATCCATCTATCTTTAAAAATATATTGACTTAGGGTTTTTTAAAGACTTACTATTGTGTGTGCATGTATTCAAATGTAAGTGCAGGTCCTGCAGAGGCCAGAAGAGGGTGCCAGATACTTTCAAACACACAGAGGCTACTGAGGATTCTGGACAATCCAATTCAGGACCGTTCTGTTTTTTGCAAAGCCTCCAACACCAAGAGCAATATTAGAAATGCCAACAGACACCCTGGTGGTTTCCCAGATGTCCCACAGGGGCAGTGCTGTCATAGTCAGGGCTCCAGATTAGCTGATAAAAAGACCCAAAGAACTAAGAGCAGAGAACACTAACCAACTGTGATGTGTGGACATCTGCCCATCCTGGAGAGAAGAACAAATGTATCAAGTGCAGTGTGGCCTAACACCCAGAGCTAAGGGCCAGAGCTTGGGACTATAAACCTCAATGTTCACCCCACAGAGACCCATTTCCTCCAGCTAGACCCCAGCCTCTCCCAAAAGTCCTAGAACCTCCTGAAACACACCACCTATCTGGGGACCAAAATATTCGAACACGTGAGACCATAGGAGACTTTTTCCTCCCAAACCATCACACCTAACAGAGTATCCCCTTGACTGTCAGAGGACATTGCTGATGTCAGCAAAACAGGACCAGCAAACACACACACACACACACACACACACACACACACACACACACACACACCTTTTGTGAAGAGAATCACCTCCAGCCGCCAACAGCTTATACTCTGAACCTGTACAAGCTCTTGCTTCATATTATTCATCTCTACCCAGTACCACCTGGAAATCCACCAGGGATCAAGGTGACATGAGAGGGTCAGCTCTCCTTTTGGACCCTGTCACAGAGCCGGGATACTTCCTGGAAATGACAACTTTAAGCTTTTGCTTTCTCTTTCTCTCTGGCACTCAAATGCTACTGTCTTTAAATATGTGGTTTTGTGTGTGTTGTGGGGGAGGGGGATTAACTAGTGACATCAGCCTCAAGCCCTAACATAGACTCCATTGACAGTGCAAGGGTAAAGTGTGAGATCAGGTCCCATTGACCCACTGGGCCTCAGGATTAATAGTCACTCCTATCTATGGGAGGAGTTTCCTTCCTGCCAGAGCCACAAGCTGAAATGTCTCCCCACGCTTCATGGGTAACGTTCATCAGCAGAAAAGTGGTTTACTTAATAAATATTTATTGAGAAAACACTATATATAAGCTGGGTGATAGTAGTGCATGCCTTTAATCCCAGATCTCAGGAGGCAGAGACAGACAGAATCTGAGTTCAAGGCCAGAAAGTTCCAGAACAGCCAGGATACTCAATAAGACTAGAGGAGATACCCCAGCAGTTAAGAGTTCTTTCAACTGGTTCAGTTCCTAGGCCCAGAGTCAGGTGACTCACAACTATCTGCAGCTCCAGCTGCAGAGAATCAGATGCCCTCCTCTGGACTTAGAAGGAACAGCACTCATGTGCACACAGGTGCACATAGACATACATCTAAAAAAGAAAACACTATGTTATTTTCCATAATAAAAACTTAGGACTTACTTCTTATAATGAAAATTTAAGGCTAGATAAACCAAACACTTATATTTAATTTAGAAAACTCAAAGAAACTTCAAAAAGCTTCCAGACTCAACAAATAAGGGGTTACAATTATAGTATTTGGTTAATGTGTTTGAGGCCCTGAACCTATAGTGGTGAATTAGTTAAACCGCTTTATGCTCCCAGTGGGTCATGCTTCCAGCCACCCACCAGAGCCCTCTGGATTCACAAATGAAACACACACACACACACACACACACACACACACACACACACCGGCTTAAAGATGGCACCCAATGTGGGGTGCCATCTTTAGCAGTGAATTAGTTAAACTGCTTTGGATCCTGGCAGATCTCATGTGCACAGGCGCCCAAGAGCTCTCTGGATTCTCAAATGAAAGACACACATGCACAGCTAATTTTGATATGCCTTGACTAGCTCAATAGCTGGACATTTCTAATCCTTCCTGAGACTAGCATACATTTCTCTCCAGTATTCCTGGCTTAACACTTTTTAAATCTATATTTTATCTTTGCTGCCCTGTTAACTTCTGGGCAGCATCCACCCTCACCCCAGGGCTGCATTCTCTCTTAAATCTGATCCTTCTCCCGATTCTCCTTCTCTCCCCTCTCTCTCAGTCTCTTGCATGAAATCTAAAAGTCCCAACTGTCTCCTTGCACAGCCAGTGACTATACAGCAATTCTTTATTATGAATCAAAGCCAGCTGGGGGCAGAGACCCTCAGGTCTGGAAGTACAGATTTTTGGGAGCCAAAATAAGATACACACAGTGGGTTGGTTACCAAATGCTGAGGCTCAAGCCTCTGACCTCAAGGCTATACAAAACCACAAAGGGGGCACTCGGCCAAAAATAGCTATATAACAGATTACATCAGTGTCTGCTTTTGGGGTCCTCGTATATTTACTGTCAGTCATTTTGTGCCAGCTTATAGTCCCCTGGATGTCCAGTGTAGGTCATCTTGTAGCTGACCTATGCCTGCTGCCTGCCCATCCAGAAGTATAACTCTGGCTCCTTCTCCAGCACCACATCGGCTTGCATGCCTCCATGCTTCCTGCCATGATGACAGTGAACTAAACCTCTGATCCAGTAAGCCAGCCCCAATGAAAGATTTCCTTTGTATGAGTTGCTGTGGTCATGGCATCTCTTCACAGCAATAGAAACCCTAACTAAGACATCCATAATAGAAGAGCTGTTGCCGAAACATAAACTATCCTACAGCCTTCTGTTCCAGATAGATAGATGATGATGGATGGATGGATGGATGGATAGATAGATAGATAGATAGATAGGTGATAGATGATGATGATAGATAGATAGATAGATAGATAGATAGGTGATAGATGATGATGATAGATAGATAGATAGATAGATAGATAGATAGATAGATAGATGATTGGTAGATATAGAGATGATAGATAGATAGATAGGTGATAGATGATGATGATAGATAGATAGATAGATAGATAGGTGATAGATGATGATAGATAGATAGATAGATAGATAGATAGATAGATGATAGATGATGATAGATAGATAGATAGATGATTGGTAGATATAGAGATGATAGATAGATGATTGGTAGATATAGAGATGATAGATAGATAGATGATAGATAGATGATTGGTAGATATAGAGATGATAGATAATAGATAGATAGATACATAGATACATAGATAGGTAGATAGATGATTGATAGATAGATAGATGATTGATAGATAGATGATAGATAGATAGATAGATAGATAGATAGATAGATAGGGGATGCAATAGACTGATTGTGTTCCATGGTGGCCAGAAGAGGGCGTTAGATCCCCTGGAGCTGGAGTTACAGGAGGTTGTGCACTGCCTGAGGTGGGTGCTGGGAACAGAACCTGTGTCCTCTGCAACTGCAGCGCATGCACGCTCTTCACTGCTGAGCATCTCTTCAGCTCTTTATTAGCAACCTCATAGTGGCTCCATTAAGACATACTCTTCCAGCCAAACTAGAGTCTGTGAAGGACTGGGACAGCTGGCACCTACTCTGTTAGTGACAGTTTGTATTTGGTTATGTTCCTATGACCTTCCAGAAGTCTGCCTGGTGAAGTCAGTAGACTTCGCATGGACTTCTGCTCTGTTCTGGATATGGTTCCATAAGCAAGTAGGTATACTTGTTTCTCTTTCACAGATAAATTCAGGCCCAGGGAAAGTGGGTCATGCAACTGCGCAGCTGGGAATCAACAGAATAAGAAATGCCCCAGGCCAGAATTGCAGACAAGGTTATGCACTGAAACCCACCTGCAGCCAACAGACAACAGAGGCTAGACACAATGGCCTTCAGGACTATGGAGGCCAAGAATAGACAAGAACAGTCAGGGAAACAGAGTAGGTCTACATCTTCTGGGGAAGCAAAAGAAATAGTGAGATTTCCTCCCCTGGTGTCCTGGGGCCCCACAGAGACAGTTGTTTCCACTATAGCTACGTGCCCTAGGATGTGCTCTGCCAAGGCCCGGAGTGTTTCAAGTTTCCCCAAAGCCGATGGAGGGTATAGTACCACTGAGCTGAGGTGGTGGGGGTAGGAATAGGGAGGACAGACCAGGCAGCCTTTGCTAAGAGAAATCGTAAAACTGACTCAAAGAAAGTTCAAAACACTGGGCTCCACCAACCCTGGGCCTGTAGCCTGCAGAGCAGCCAGCATCTCACTGGGCTTTCAGAGAGGTCACTTCAAGGCAATGTCAATGATCTCTCAGCCTTGGCAGAGGCTTTTCCCATGGCCATAGGAACAGGGATGCCATATGGGCATAGGTTGCTCTCCCAGCCATAGGACATATTGCTACAAAGCAGAGCCATGGGTTCCCACCCAGTCTGGGTGACAATTCTCCACAGGGGATGAAAACATTTATATTTTTTTACATTTACCTGTTAACATAGACAAAAATAAAATCTATTCATTCCAGATAGGGCTCTAATGACACACCAGAAAAATGATTCCACCTAGACATGGTAAACAAGGGAGCTTACTTACTGAAATGGATTGCAGGATCATGGGTGACTGGGATTACTCACAAAAGCTGCATGACTTGCAGGTAGTTCCACTGGAGAACTTCTTCTCCCCTTTGTTTATTCATCTTTCTCCTGGGGAGGAACCTCCTGAGTCTTATGCTATCCTTCTGAGTTTTGGGACCGGGGGCTAATTCTGATGGTTAAGAGTTCCTGGTATAGATGTGGGTCCTCAATTAGTGTTACGTGTTTTGTGTCTGATGTCTTTCTTCTCCACCATTGTGTTGTGGGTGTGTGGTACATGGTCAATCACTCATTCATAGATTGTCAGAACCTAATAGCCACCTATGAGTAGCTGATATCCCTCATATCCCTGGACCTGGGAGTCTGTGAATCACACCGTCTTTTGACACAGTAGCTGCCACAGATGCTCCCCATACCCAGTCAGGAATAAGGGTGGGCATACCAAGTAGTGTCTTTTAAATATGCACATTCACGTTTTCCTGCACATGAAGCAACCAGAAGCTGCTCAAAAAGGGACTGACCCAGCCTTGTGGCTAGAGTCACAATTAAATCAATATATAAGCAAGGAACTGTGTTTCCACTTTCCTGGAATGAAGGGAAAAGAATGTCAGGAACAGAGAGGCACCACTCAATGGTGCAGCACACCAGCCAGGGTGACAGGGATGGGTGCAGCACACTGGCCAGCTGACACAGAGGCACCACGCGATGGTACAGCACACCAGCCAGGCTGATTCTGGTCAGGATTCCAGGGACTCAAAGATGACACAGGGGCTGAAGACGAACCCAGAAACCCTTAGACTTCAACCCCCTCCCAGCTTTCCAGCCAAAGCTCACAGACCCCTCCCTTTGGAATGCTAACCCCCTGGTTCCAAGCTTTGCTCATCACGCGTACATCAAAAGCTGATTGAGAACTATTTTATTTAAAGACATTTCCTTCCATAGTCCAAAGAAACAAAATGAACACAGCTCTGTGGTTAACAGGCATCAGATGCATAAACACTGTTAAGGGTAAGCGACAATGCTGTTGTGTGTGTTTATGCCACGCTCCAAACTATGGACTCAGTACAATATTTCAAACAAAGAAAGTGTCAGTCATAACAGAATGTAACTTGAGGATTATCCTTTCCCATAAAAATAACTAGGTAAGAAAACACTGGAGGGACAGAGAAATGTCCCACCCTGAAGTGATACAACAAGTCACGTTTTCCTTTGCTTTGCCAGTGACAAGCTATGGAAAGCACCGACCAGCCCTACAGAAACACTGAGCACCCTGGGCTCTTCGGAATGGACCTTCTTTTTTATTTCACAGGCTTCCTGTAGGAATGGGTGAATATGGCTATGCCACGTGGCAGCTGGCAGTCACTATGTGTTTCCTGTTGTGTTCCCAGACTAACAAAAGTGAAATGCAAACATGTACACTAAATCTAGGGTGGAAACCACTCAACAGTCATCGGCAAGGCAAACTCAACCAATCTCAGTGACAAAGTGTCCAAGGGAGCCTTGCTGAGTTCTTCCACGGGAATGTTTTAAAGGCAAAGGCGTAAATGTACCAGTGCTGAGCTTGCTCGTGCCAAGTCTTTACTTCTTTTTCTCCCCCTTCATTAAAACCATCTGCGGGGCTACAGTGCTGAGTGAGTTCTAAATAAAACATATTCCACATCATTTCTGTGTTTCCACAAACTGTGAAGTGCAAGGATTACAAAAAGTAGTTAACTTTAAAATAAAAAAACACACATACACAGTGGGGGGAGACGGGGGGACCTGATATGAATCTCAGATTTAAGAACCAGCTCCTGGGTTTATTACTGAATCACAAGGCAGTAGGCAGACTGGGCCACCAGACGGAGCCCAGTGAGCCTGACTAAAGTGGGCATCCCTGACAACACCCATGGCTGAAATGAGAGCACATTGTCCCAGGGACAGTGGCTCAGTCAGTGTCCCCAGGCTAAGCTCTGTCTCACACCAACACTCAATGTTTCTGGTCACCAGGGAATGGAGTTGATGCAGCTCACTGCTTCCAGAGATCACAGCTCCCTTCATACCGACTATCTCTGAAGCAGGGGCGGGAACTGGCGTTTGCTTCACTCTGGTGGGCTGGCAGGGATGTCTGGTAGCATTGATTGACAGGTCTCCTGAGAGCAAACCCTGACAGAGCGGGTGTACACAGACTCCCTACTCGTGTGTAAGGACAAGACAGCCTTCAGCAATGATCCCTTTGCCCTGCAGCCCCTCAGGTCAGCAGTGCTAAGCTAAGCTCACTGAACACCTTAACAAAGACATCAGGGCCCCTTCTATTTACCTCTTTGGCCAGACAGGCTTGTAACTTTACCTGGAAATCTGAAGGCTGCAGCCCTAATACTCTATAAACAAATGTTTATCAAAAAGAAACATTTTCTTCTCTCCTCCCACAACAGAGCTTCAGTATCCCTCTCCTTCCCTCTGCTTGAATGGGAAACCTAAGGCATTTAAAATTGTTTGGGTTCTTAGCTTTAGAAACAACAGAAAACAGCAGGGGCAAAGTCTCTTTGGTTTCGCGCTTAATCCTAAGCCTTTTGTGTTTCTTGCCAGCCTTCTAGGCTCTTTGACATGTCTTAGCTCAGACTGCAGAAGTTATGGATTCTCACACAGTCATCTCAGAACCTTTCAGGCGCCAAGAGGAGAAGCCTCTCAGAGCAGGAGCGCACACTTGACAGGCAGCTCCCTTGGGGGTACTCTCCTGCCACACAGTGGGAGTCAGAACCCCTCGGAAGCATCTGGGGGTGGGTAAGGCAACAGAGAATGGGAAGAAAATACAAAGTATCAACATAAGGAGTTGCCTGAGGAAGGGAAGGTTTCCAAAGAAACGCTATCATCCTGGCCGAAGTCTGCAAAAGCTGAGTGCTCTCAAAACACCCAGACAGGTAAAGGGCACAGGCGGACAGATGTCATAAAACGCATCCAGTTCTATGACATGACTCTCTTCTCCAAGCATAGCTGGCAGCAAGAATAACAAACTTCTGTTGAGAGTCTGTTCATCTAAACCCCAGAACCATATACTGCACATGGGCTACATGTCAAGCCTTGGGAGAGAGCTACATGGAGGTCAGTGTTAGAACTTCATTTGGTCCAAGAATCTAGTTGCTGGCATTAGAAAATACTTCCAAAGATGACCATCAGGAAGAGAACTAGTCAACAGGTAGACACCACAAATGTGCTTTTAAGATCTGGTTTTTCACAAGATAATTGCCCATCTTTGTCCATTGCTAATTCAAGTGCCAGTCTCCTTTGAATATTCAGGACTAGGCTGCATAAAAATGAAGATCCATAGCAACAAACATAAATTAGATTTTAAAGCACAGTAATGAAATTATAGAGTCCCCCAAATTCAATTCTACAGTGAATATAAATTAAATCTCTTATATAAGTACCATTTTGGTGAAGATTTCAGCTCAGAGTTTTTGTTTTTGAAAAGAACCCAGCAAAACAGTTTAAAAAGTAATACACAAAGGCAGGCATGGTAGCAAGAGGCTGAGGTGAGAGAGTCTCCAGTTTGGAGTTATCCTGGATTGTAAGGCAATACCCTGTCTAAGAACAAAAGGGGGATGGGAAGAGAAACAGACTTAGTGTTTGAAACAGATGTGGCTTGGAAACAGCCTATAAGCTTCCAACGGCATTATAAACAGGTTGATTGGATATTAGTAGACTTTGTGACAAGGCACAAAGAACAGTCATCATGTCCCAAATAAAGACTAACAGAGCTTCTAAACATGCGTGCCACTAAGAGTTTTATAACTAGGCTCTAAGCCGTATCAGAGGCTGCAAAGAAACCCTGAAGTCACTTCTCATGACACTGGAGACCTACTGGGGGGGTCAGCTCCCCACGCCCAGTCACCAGGAGAGCAGCTATGCAAGGAACCAGGAAGAACCTGTCTGTAGTTCTTGTTTTTCTATGGAGCTTTCTTACATATGCAAGGCAGCTGCCCGCTGCTGGTGCAGAGATGGAGTCCCGTTCCTTTAGTTGACTCCATACAAGATAGCAGCTGGTTGCAGCAACTTCTCTTCAATCAAAATTCCTGTGGGTGAGGACCTTGTTGCTATTGCTGTAAGTGCTGGAGATTAAACCTAGGGCCTCTTGTGCATGCTAAGTGGGCCCTTGAGTCTTTTAAGATACACAGACCCATGATTGGCAGGTCCTTAAGCTAGTCACCGCTGTTGGCATGAGAGCTATGAGGCCAGCACCTCACCTCAATTCAGAGCCGCCAGCAGCCGCCACCCCACATCTGTAAAGATCATCTCCCCTGCTTTCCAGCACACAGCAGCTAGAGCCATCCTTCCCTTAACCGGGCAGAACCCAGCTGCACGTAGCCAAGGCTACGATCACGCTAGGAGGAAACCTCATGTAAATGTGCAAACGGTGGGTTTTTAGTGTTTGTTTGTTTTTTGTGTGTCTTGAAACGAAAACTAAGTCAAATACATTCAGTAAAACTAGCTCATAAAGGCATCTTTTCTTATTCAGTACTCGCCCTTGTTTAAGACTCAATTTATAAAATGTTTACAGCAATCTTCTGGAAACAAAGACCTCACAATGCAGCTGTGGTGACCCACATAGACCCTCATTTGCCACACATGAGATAAGAGGTTAACTAGTCTACTTTAGACAGCATTCACAATTGCACAGGCTGGGAAAGTGGCTGAGAACGTGTTATCCACTTTTTTTTGGATGGACTGGCTACTTGGGTGGATTCTCTATCTGGCTCTATCCTTGTTGCAAGGCAACTGTAGCTTGTGGGCCCCAAGGACAGCTATGAAGCAGCCAACACAACATCAGGAACTTACTTAGAACAGTAAGAGACTTTTCCAAAGGTAACTCGAGTGTGCCCGAAGTTACAAATGATAACATGATTTCTAAATGTCTAAAGGCTGGACATACATGTTGGGGTTCTGAAAGCAAACGTATGATAAAATGTCTGCCCAGGGGATGAGCAAGGTGACCAGGGAGGTGGAGGCTAAGGAGGCGGACAGACCCTAACGCCTGTCAACTCAGCTGATCGCCAAAAGGAAAGTCCCTACTGAGGAGATCTCAGGTGACCTGAAGAAAGAGCATGTTTAAAGTGATCTTTTCCAGGACTAGCATGAGGCCCTGGATTCCATTCCTAGCAGGAAAAACAAGACAAAACAAGACAAAACAAGACAAAACAAGACAAAACCACAGAATGAAACCATTCTTATCAGGTTAGATGCTGACCTTGGCCGTACAAAGCAGATCCTAGCAGTCTACTTTTTAATGGTGGGTTTTGGTTGTTGGCCCAAGACTCTTAGGTTTGAATGAATACTTATACTGACATTTGTTCCCATGACACAAAGACAATCTGGAAAGAACAGGGTTGGTCTCCTTACCCCAAGTTTTCAAGTAATTAGTTCAAGCAAGCTTACAGCTGAGCCGCGTACATACGTGACCTACGTTAGCCCACTTTCGTCCTTTGAGGAGTCTGTATTGCAAAGGCTTGCCTTCCCCCCACCCCACCCCCTTGAACCAGATTTTTCTTTTAAATACTGTTGAATCAGTCAGGTCTCTGCCTTATTGGGCAGATAGAGAGAGGAAATCAACAAGTTATGTCCGAAGGCTGGGAACCGCCGGAAGGCTTCCCAGCTATCAGCAAAGATGTTGTATTTGAGAAATACTCTGTGCTCCAAGCTGGTGGACAGGGTGACATCCCTGCTCATAATGTAGATGCCGTCATTGTGCAGTGCGCACGTCAAATTCAGACCCGATTTGGACGTGTTCTCCTTCAGGTAGAGCCACTGCCGAGTGACCGTGTTGTAGGACTGCACAGTGAGCATGTCTTCACTCTGGCTGCTCCTGCGGTTGGGCCCCAGCTCATGGAGACACCCTCCCACGATGTAGATGGTCTCCTCCACGGACACCATCTGTTGCTTGCGGATATGAACGTCACAGGTCTCAAACAGCGTCCAGAGGTCAGCAGAGGGGCAGTACTGCAGGATGTTCATGTTGCGATCTGAAACACACAAAGAGGCCAGATGACGCCACCCAGGCAGTGAGGAGGCATCCTCCTGCACAGATAGCATGTGGCCTGGGCAGCTGAAGCTCACTCAGAAAGGCAGGGGACAGAGAAATGGTTTTCTAAGCAGATGGGGCAGAGGTCATCTGGATTCTTCCCCACTGCCTTTTCCCAGGCACTCCCTTCTTGGGAGAACCTCAGAACCACAAAGCTGGAAGCCAGGTGTGGTGGCTCACACCCATAATCCCAGCACTAGAAAACCCTTAACAGGAGGATCTCGAGTTGAGGGCAGCCTGGAAATGGGCAGCTTTGATTTGAACACAACTTGTAGATGCTGCTTTAGGCAGATGGCTATGCTGAGATGCTGCACTTCAGAGCAAGACTCCATGTCCTCTGAGGGAAGAGCTAACCTCAGCAAGCCCTGACTGCAGCCTGCCTCCGGGCACCCTCACAGCACTGTATCGGATTCTTTGCTTTAATGAGAAGCTCTGGCCATCAGAGGTGTGAAACCCAGTGACCTACACTGCCTTACACAAAATGGAAAGCCCACATTGTAAAACTTATTCCTCAGCAAAAAATGGAGGCGGTACAACTACTGAGACATCCAGCTGGGTTCCAGGCAGGTGTCCTATCTGATTAGACTTGAACAAACAGGATTCACAGCACTGAAACAGTGCTGCCTGCTTCTGCAGGTGGGAGGGGTGTGGCGAAGTGCTATTAACACCCTTAGAATACCTCGTGTGGTATCGCTCTCCACAGTCCTGCCTGCCTGAGCAGCCTGCCCTGCGCTGCAACCTGCTAAGCCACAAGATCACCATGCAACCCAGCAGCCTCAGCCTCTCAGACAGCTAGAGAATGACTGACTACACAGAAGATAGGTCTACCCTCTACCCTCTGTGTCTTGGCAAATCCTAAACAATACCAAACCCCAACAGCCAGCAGCAAAGCAGGTATGCCAGGGTCAGGAGACACAGGAAAGCCTCAGATCCTGCAGATTTACTCACAGACCTACCTCCCAAATGTAGCACTCAAGATAAATCAAAGGCCTCACCTTGGGCCTGCTCTCGGTCATGTGGATAACAGTCAGGACCAGGTGAAAGACTTCTCTGTCATTGTTTTTTTTAAAACTAATAACTACTTTCTTTGAGGAAAAGTATAGTCTTTCTGGAGAAAAAAAAAGCCTGTCTTACCATCTACTTGAGAGGCTGAGGTAAGTGGATTTCAAGTTCAAGGTTTGCTTGTGCTACAGAGTGAGTCCAAAGCCTACCTAGGCAACTTAGTGAGATTCTGCCTGGGAATGAGTGTAAGAAGAAGGCTAGGTACGCAGCCGGCTTGCAGTGTGCACAGTCCCAACACTGCAAAATAAGGAGAAGAGAAAACAACGCCAGGAGGTTCCCCACACAGGGCTTCACTTTTCTCTTTTTAAACTGACTTTTAAAACAATTTCCTTCTTTAGGAAAGCATAAACGGTCTTAGCTACAGGGCAGGAGGGGGGGAAAAAAAGGAAAATTATTAGCAAGCCCCCCCCAATGAAGTTTCTGTTTGTATTGAAAAAACACACACACACACACACACACACACACACACACAAAACCTGAGCTGTGAGGGGAGGAAACAGCTCAGGGTCTGGAGCCAGCAATGGACCAGCCCATAGCAACAGATCCTCCCATAGCAACAGACCCTCCCATAGCAATAGACTCACCTACTGCAATGGACAGAGTGACCCTCAGTCAGCAATGGACCCTCCCTCAGCAACGGACCTACCCATAGTAACAGCCCCTCCCACAGCAATGGACCCACCGATAATAACCAACCCGCCCACAGCAAT